>PVIU01000861.1:0-258554 GCA_004026605.1 Ondatra zibethicus
ACCCACCCACCCATCCATCCACCCACCCACCCATCCACCACCTGCTTATCTGTCTACCCACTCATTCTCCTCCTTCCCCCTCTCTTTTTCTTTCTGCTTTTCCTTCATCTCATCTCTTTTATCCCCATCTTTCCCCCTCTGTCCTTCTTTTCATTCTTCCTTCATCTCTCATCCTTCTCATCTCTCCCCTTCCCTTTTCCCAGTCTTCTCTTCCAACTGTCTGTCTGACAGTTATCTGCTCTCGCGACTATGGATTGGTGACCACGTCACTTCTGACATCTCTGAGCTGCTGGTTTGGATGTGGTGCACTCCAGTCTTGCTCCGATTTGCAGGACTTCATTGTCAGTGCCTCAGGCTCCCCTAGGTGTTTGGTGGGAGGTGATCATAGCTTTTTGCTCAGGGGTTTTCCCATGTCCCCTTCCCTGGCTAAGGCTGGGGGGGAGTGTTCTGGGAATCTCAGGTAAAGCCCAGCCTGGCTTCACTTCTTAGTTTCTTTCTAGGCTTCCTGCCTGGCTGTGTGACTGTTGGACAGAACCATAATACAGACATACTCATGACAGGAAACGGTGTGTGGGCTTGTCTGGGCCAAGCATGCCACCTCATAGATCCTCATGGTCTTACATGGACATCTGGGAAGGGGCCCAGGGCTCTCTCTCCATTGTTCAGGTGGGACATCTCATTTCTGGTGACTGAAATCCTGTCTCTCTGTCCCCAGCAGCCATGTGCTGAGCTTGTGCATATGTCTCTTTAAATCCCCACTGTTGGACAGTTCCAGGCAAAGGAGGCTCACTGTTTCCAGCTTCCTTGTTTTTTCCATTCCCGCGCAGGGACAAGTTACCACATGTGAGCTGCTATCAGGGGAGAACCTGCCTGAGCCCGGCAGCAGGCCCCTGAGAATTGAACACTGCCACAGGGGTGCTGGAGGGGTGACTGGGCAGGCAGACGTGTGTGGACTGCAGAGCATGACTTTTTTTTTTTTTTTTAAAGGTGGTACCCAAAGGAGTCCTAGAGCCCTCCAGCACTGGCAGTTTGCAAGCAGTTTCTGCAGAAGCCACCAGAGGGCGCTCGGCTCTGTGCTGGGCAGATGGGAGTTTGGGGAGGTGGGTGGGAAGGTGGCAAGAGATGTGGTCTCACTCCTGTCCTTGGGGAGCAAGCACTTGGGAGTGGAAGGCAGAGTTTTGGAATGGAGTGTGATTTCTGCCCCTGGATCACAGCCTTTATTCCGAATGCCCACTTAAACAAACAAACAATAAAGAAACAGCTAGCTCAGCCTGGGGAAGGGGGGGGGCGGTTTCTGAGAAGGCTTTCCTGGAGGAAGAATACCTGTCCCTGCTGGGAGGAACTGGGGCTACCAGGAAGGTTCCAGAAAGAGACATGCCAGAGCTGAGTTTTCAAGACAGAGATTAAAGAGGATGGAACTCTGGGCTGTGGAGACAGAAGGGTCAAAGGTGAGAAGGCTGCTAGGCTGGAGTTCATATGGAGGATGGCTACTAGGAGCCATGGTCAGGAGCTGGGGGTTCCTCAGAGAATAGTGAGGGACACGAGGATGGGGAGAGTGACGTCATCTCAGAGAGCGAGAATGTTACAGATGTGGTCACTTTTGAACTGGGCCATGGACTATGTGTAGGAGTCTGACGAGCAGTGAAGGCAGTAAGGACCACACAAAGCGCAATCCCTCAGGGTGACTGGCCTCAGGGTGGTCACGGACAGATGGAGGCATTTGAGATGAGTCTCTGGAGCTGGCTTTGCTAGGTTCTTTTGTCTCTTTTGCTCCAGTGTCCTCCTCGGGGGAAAGAGGATGTGGGTGCAATGTCCTTCCTAAGATAACTTTAATGCTTAAATGAGGAGATACCCCGAAGTCCCTGATTTGGTCTTTGGGATGCAGCTTGCACTTAATTCCGAGTAGCGGCGACTGCCGCTGCTGACACTGATGCCGTTAATAATCTCAGGTCGCCTGTTTGGTGAAGTGCAAGGTTTAGACACTGAGTTTTATGCTTATGCTCTGAGAGACACCCTCACTTAGCTCTGATCAGAGCTCAGTTGGTACCTGGCTGGGGAGCCCTCGGTCTTTAAGGCTTTTCTCTTCTCCATCCCTCCCGGTGAGCTGCCTACAAGGACGATGTGGGGGGTGGGGAGAGAATAAAAAAAAAATTCCTCCTGAGTCCTGATTTTTCTTTTGCTTATTCAGGACAGAGCTTTGCTCTGTTGTTCAAGCCGGTCTCAAAGTCAGCATCCTCCTGCCTCAACCTCCCAAGTGCTTGGATTACAGTAGTGCATTACCAAGCCAAGCTAAACCCCTCGCCTTGTTTATTTTTTTCACATTAAAAAGTATACATTTTATAGGTGTCTTAGTTTGCTTTCTATTGCTGTGATGAAACCCCAGGGCCAAAAGCAACTTGGGAAGGAAAGGGTTAATTCCGCTCACTCTTCCACATCGCATCTATCACGGAGGGAAATCAAGGCAGGAACCTGGAGGCAGGAGCTGATGCAGAGACCATGGAGGGTGCTGTTCACTGGCTTGCTCCCCATGGCTTGCTCAGCCTGCTTTCTTATAGAATCCAGGACCACCAGCCCAGGGGTGGAACCACCCCCATTGAAAGCTTGGACCCTTTGTCATCAATTGTCAATCAAGCAAATGTACCACAGGCTTGCCCACAGACTAATCTTGGGCTATTTTCACAGTTGAGGTTCTCTCTTTCCAAATGACTGTAACTGCTGTCAAGTTGACAAAAAAAAAAAAAAAACAGCCCACACAACGGTGCCTATAAAATATTATTCGAAAGATAGATTTATGTTAGTGTCAAGTCAAATGTCAAGTGATCATGTGTTGGGTAGATTCCTCACTGACAGGAATGTTCTAGAAGACTTAGAGATGCCCAGTTACGTCCCAGCAGGCTTGGTCTCTGCTTGCGTTTCACAGGTGCCCAGCCATGGTCAGGTGGACAACGTTTATATTGATTGTGTAGATGGGCATATACAGACTCACCTTGTCTCCTTGTTCGGCTTCTCTTTCAGAGCCAAGAAGAAGAGCAAACCGCTGAACCTCAAGATCCACAGTGGCGTGGGCAGCTGTGAGAACATCCCTGCCCAGCAGCGGTCCCCACTCCTGTCTGAGCGCTCCCTGCGGTCCTTCTTCGTGGGCCATGCGCCCTTCCTGCCCTCTACCCCACCTGTCCACATGGAGGCCAATTTCTCTGCAAGTAAGTCCCCACGAGCCCCTAGGCTGCATTGGATGGGGTCACCAGACCATCATTGCATAGCTGGCCCCCTTCCCTGCCAGGTGCATGCATTTTGTGCTCCTCACCCTGCTTCTGAATCTCACGGGTCAGGGCAAGTCCATCACCTGATACCTCCCCCCCCACACGCACTGCTCCTGGGTCCTTAGACGGTTTGAAGGGAGTGTGGTTGGCACTCGGAGGTGACTGGCTGTTAGGCATCCTCGGTCTCAGCTTCTCTGACTCGCAGTTGTGATGGAATGCTGAGCAGTTGTGATGGAATGCTGAAAGCAAGGCCTGGGGGCATTAGAGGGAATGTTTACCTTTATTCTCCGCGTCCTCCACCACCTTTTGACCACTTGTCTTAGGGTTTCTCTGGCCATGTGTGGTCTGTGATGGCGTCATGTGATAACTGGGGTCAACATGTATAGCTTTTGCGTCTCGATGCCGTGCTGGCATTCAAACCAGATTAAGTGTGGCCTGGAATTCGCAAACTGCTGCCAGATCCATGTACAGATGGAAGTTCCTGGTGGCAGAGGGACGAGTTTCCAGAAAGTTCTGATCTTATCCAGAGGCACTCTCTGCTAAAAGGTGCAGACGCGGGCAGAGGGGAACTCAGGGGAGTGAGCCTAGCTACTCCTCCAGCAAGGGCGCATGTTTGGGGGACGGGGGATGTTGGCTTTAAGAAGCACTGGCCCCATGCCCTAGGCCTGCCGTGGGCTGCCTGTGCTGTCCTGTTGATATGCTGGGTGCTAAGAGGGGTTTATTGACCACCAGGGTAATTGCTGCCTTCAGTACCTCACTCTGGTCTTGTAACAGTCCATCACAGACATAGATTATTTCTATAGCATAAATGGGGAAACTGAGGCTCAGGGACACCAGAGGTCTCTCTCTTAAAGCTACACAGCTACCTAGTAGTCAGGCCAGAATTTGCATCTGGTTCTTCCTTTCCTCTCTCCCTTCCTCCTCATCCCCCTTTTCCCCGTCCCCACCCTGGCATGGAACCCAGGTCCACGCCCATGCTAGCCAAGCCCTCCACTACTGAGGCAGTGTCTCACCAAATCGCTCAGCCTGGTCTTCAACCAGCTCTACAGCCGCTGATGCCTTTGAGTTTAATTCTTCCTGCTTCAACCTCCCCAGTAGCTAGGGCCTCAAGCCTGCGCACCAGTTCCCTCCGAGATCCGCACGGAAGGACGTTGCCATCTCTAAATGGGGGTTGTTTATTACTTAAGCAGTCTTTGCTTTCCAGGGAGCCTGCATGCGGTCTTCAGTGAGGAGATCTGTTACTCCTATCCCTGGACCCACAGTTATGTGGGTAGGTTAGCACTGAACTTGGATGGGTCCACAAACACACGCAGGGCTTGTGTTGTGGGGCCGCTGAGGGTCTCCACCAGAGGGGACCCATGGAGATATTACTAGGAGAACATTCCGGTGCATGGCTTAATCCCAGTGCCTGGGCTGCTCGGGCCAGACCTCAAGCAAGTTAAAACAGCCCCAGGACAGAGATGTCAACAGCAGGAGGCCAATTTATTCATTTGTCAAGAGAGGTCACTGTCTGGGAAGCCAGAGATTCTCCACGTGGTCAGCCTACTAGGTAGTCAGAGTCGCTTGGTGAGCAGCGGCAAGGAAAGGGGCCATAGACCAAACAACTGGGGCGGTAGATGAGGCCTGTGCCAGGCCGAGAAATACAGACCCTGGGGGAGATGACTGGGTTTGAGTCCTAGCATTGAGTACTAGAGTCTACTAATAGGCTCAGGGTTTCTTAGTTGAAGCCTCACTTTCCTTATCTCTAAAATGGGCCAATTATACATTAGCCACACACGTGGTGTGGTCAGCCCCTTTGTACAGGGGCTGTACATAGTAGGTGCTTATCAGTGATGGCTGTTCCATGCCTCATGGTTAATTATGGCTGTCAACTCAAGGTCCCTATCCTTGTCACTTTCCCATAGCCTTAAGAAGCTTGGAATTTACCTCGGCACAAAGCTGATGGTAGCCTCTTCTAGCCAACTGCCTTGGGCTTCATTGTCTTCTGATCCTTTCTGACGGGCTAACCGTGGCTCTGACCTGTGGTTCTGGCCAGAGCGAAGACATCTGTTTTAAAAAACAAAAACAAAATAACAACAAACCAGTTATGTTTGGGTTGTTTTCCTTGTCCCACTGCAGTCCCTCCAAGTTTCCCCTTTCCTTGGTCCCCAAACTGGAGGACAGCACTGGCTGCTAACCTGCGGTCAGCAACACAAAAGACTTTGTTAAAAAGCAGCACAGAGCTGGGCATGATAGCAGGCAAGCCTATAATCCCAGCACTTGGGAGCCTGAAGGCCAGCCTGGGCTACCTAGCTAGTTATAGGACAGCCTGGGCTACATAGCAAGGTCTAGGATACTCTGGGCTATATAATAAGTTCTAGGCTAGCCTGGGCTACAGAACAAGACTTAAAAGGCAGCTCTTGGGAGCATGGCTACCATTTGGATAATCCTGGTGTTTGTAGATAGAGGCTACCGTTTGACTTCCTCGGAAGGAGCAGGACAGCACTGGAGTTTGTGGTAGAGCGAGGCCCACAGGGCGTGTGATCTGCCCCGTGCTTTGCCTTCTGTGTTTCCAGGCAGGCGTTTTCTCCTTCTCTCCAGGTCTCGGTTTCCCTAATGGGAGACTTGAGACAGTTACTGGACTCGTTAGACGCTGGGGCTAGAACGGAGCTCAGCCTCCAGATGCCAGTCCCTGCTCGCCCACCATGTTCCCCATCACTCCTCGCTTTGGGGCTTTGGTGCCAGCTTTGTCCCTCTGTAATGTTGAGACTTTTATTATCCCCTCTTCAGAAATAAAGAAATGGAGGCTGAGGTTAAGGGGACCTGGTCATAGGTCACAAGGTCCGGAAAGCAGTGAAGGAGCGGATCATTCGTTCTGCAAGGCCACCTTCATTGTCCCTCTTGCTTCTTGATTGCCTTCTGCTTTCCTCCTGGGTTTGGGGAGCTAGGCAGTGGTTTTGTGAAAGAGGCTTCTTTGTTAGCATGATGCATTCGCACCCATTTCCCCCATCCCCACCCCTGGGCTCTGCTGTTAATGTTCACTGCCTCAAAGGGTCCAGGTGGTGGCAGTCCCTGAGGTGGGCAGGCAGGTGCAGAAGACTGGCTAAAAGCTACTTCCTGGCAGCTTCTGCAACTCATTCATCTTGAGTGTCTTCCACTGAAGCTGAGGAATGACCTAGTCCTCCCAAGGAGTTCTGGAAGTTTCCGTGTTAGCTGCCTGTGGCCCTCCAGCCCTTCGGGGCAACAGTCCCAAAAGAAAACAAGTGACTCTAACTTCTACAATGTCCCCATCAGAGTCATTATGGTAGCAGCTGGAGTCATATCCCAGGGCTAGGGAAACAGTCTCCTTCAGCTGATATCTTGGAAGATGCTATACCCTCTCTGTTGGAGGGCTGTCCCTCCAAGCCCTGTGGGCACCACTTCTATAGGCAATTCCTGTCCCTTGTCCTGGAAACAAGGGGAGGAGTTGACCACCAGCCAAGCACCTGACCTTGTGCTTACCTGGAATCTGAGTCAGATCCTGGTGGGATGGGGGCCGTGGCAGCAGGTGGCAGTAAAGGGTGATGAAGCTGAACGCCTGTGTTCCCACAAAGGCGACTGCTGGGGTTATAAAGATACCCGGGATGGGGCTGATTATATAATGGGGTTTAATGAGGCTTGAAGCCAAGGCTCATTACCCCTGGAAGAGGGGGAGGAGAGGCACACATCTCCACAGAGGTTGGCAGCTTGATCCACAGGCCCAACTCACAACCGGGACCATTCAGAGACCTGTGAGGGGAGCTGACTTGGGGTGGGTTTTCCAGCAGGAAATACATATCCCATAAGGATGACCCAAGGGATTTTATTCTCCACGTGCCGGTGTTGGTGCCTGGGTCCTGTCCCTGTGCTGACCCATCAGACCCAGGAGCTGCTTGGCATTTAACCCTCAGTTAGAACTCCAGGCTCTAGAAGGTTTCTGTTGTACACGTTCCCTGCTGCACCCCACAAGACCATGGGGTGTCTGCTTTGTAGGCATGAAAAGCTATCCACTTGGAGATAAAATGGTCCACAGGTGTCCCTCACATAAAACCCTGGTTCCTGAAGCTGCCACTTACTGCATCCTGTCTCCAAGAAGCTGCTTCTAAGCTCTCTATCCCTCACTCCCTCTCCTTGCCTCCGTCTGGATCATTCTCTTGGTGGTCACTTTCACCTCTGTGATGCCGGGGGTGAAAAGTTTCTGTACCCCGGTGTTGGGTCTCTCCACTGAGGCAACAAATCAGACCAGGCCAAATTAATAAGTCCAGGTTTAATCTGAGCAAAGCATCCTCTGGTGGTCCCATGGGAGAAGGAGAAACCACAAGGGGGACCCACTAGGGGACGTCTATGGACCAGACCGCTGCTTGGTGGGCTTTCTTTGGCTGTTCCAGGGGAGGTCCCCAACAAGGGCTTCTGGTTTCCAAATGTGTTCTAGACCTCCCACCAGCAAGAGCCACGTGTAAACACACGGTAGAGACTTAAATGTTTGCTGGGTGTGGTAGCTCATGCCTGTTGCCTCAGACTGAGGCAGAGTTTGAGACCAGCGTGAGCTGCTCATTCCACAACTAACAACCGCAGAGCCTTCCTGTTGTCCCTAGTCCAACACCCACTGGACGAGGAGGGAGCCAGGGAAGGGGTCTCCGAATCAGAGCTGTCACAAACCTTGTCCCCACCCAGCACATTGCATAAATCAGAATCCCTTGGCTCTAGGACTATTTTACATTTTGAAATCTTGCCCTCCCTATATCTCAGTATCCATGGGTTGAGTGTTCAAATTCAGCTCAGGCTAAGAGGTATTCAAAGCGATAATTCCCCCGCTCCGATCCGCTATGGACTCTTGGCTTGTCGTTTATTTACTCGACAGTACAGTTTGCCGCCTCCTCACACACTTGGGCTCTGGACTGTGGTGGTGTAAGAAGCCAGAGCTCATGGAGCATCCACGGGAAGGTATTGCAGGGACTCTGGGAAAGCATGCTGCCCGAGCGTCCGGCAGTGTTGGTACCCGCAGGTTTCGAGTCCCTGGGATGGATACTTTGTGGATAGGGAGGGAGAAGTTGAGCTTCGAACACACACAAAGTTGCTGGGATGATGCTGAGAACTTCGGAGCCCAGCCTGATCCTTCCATCTTTATCATTTTCTTGTATTTGGTCCCCACTTTCAGTTCACAGACTGCTGGAGTCCAGGCAGCACATTTTCTCACCGCCCTTACATACCTTTGACCCTGGACCAGCGTTTTCACCCAGCTGTACTCCATCCTCAGCTGTTGTCCCAGCAACAGCATCCATCATGATGTTTCCTGCTGGCCCTATTACATGGAACTGTTGAGTGGACCTTAATATCTCTCACCTTTCTTTGCTGTGTATGACCCTGGTGTCTCTGCAGAGGGCCACAGTGGCTCTTCAGAATGCCCCTCAGTGGGGTCTGTGTGATGGTCCCCTGTGCTGGGCTTCAGCTATCTGCAGGGTGGCAGGATATACCTGAAGACACGGTACTGTGCCCTGCTTATAGCCTTGTAGATCTCTGTAGAAATCCCCATAGGGCCACGCTAGTCTGGTGACCCAAGTTCAACCCCTGGAACCTACACAGAAAACTGGATGTGATGGCACCTGTCTGCAATCCCAGAGTTCCTGTATTAAGATGGAAGATGAGACATAAGAATTGCCCGGAAACTCATGGGCCTCCTGGCTTAGAGTCCACTGTGACAGAAACAAGAGACCTGGCCCCCAGAAGGTAGAGAGAGTTGACTTCCTAAAGTTGTCCTCTGACCACATGTGGACCATGGCCTGGGTATCTGTGCTCAACCCTCCCCCCCACCCATTCAAAACAAATAAAAATATCACAGTCATTGATGATAAAGTTGTTCAACCCAGTGTGAGCGGGCACATCACAGATGAAGGTCTGCAAGCTGTACTTGACCTGGGGTTTGTATTGTTTTGATGTTGATTGTTTTAAACCCATGATCAAGTACAATCCCTATCAGAGCTCCGAAAGCACCAAGTTCAGCTCTCAGATGAGAAACCTAGGTCAGAGAGTAGCAGTGACTGGCCCAGGGCTACAGGGCTGAGGTTGGAGCACAGCCTTCCTCATGCCCATCTGTGAGTGTTCTTCCAATAAGGGTGACCACTATCTGTGTCTGCCGTCACTCCAAATGTTTAGCAGTGAGGCGGGGGAAGCCCACAGGAGAGCGTGCCTCTGCTCAGCCAGGGAAACATTTTGCTGTGTTCAGGGCTGCTGGTGGCGGCGGCGATGGTGGTGGTGGTGTGTTTGTGTATGTGTACACGTGTGCATGCACACATCACCTGCAAGGCCACTTCCTGGTTCTTATGGACTCCTTTTCTATTGCCTCGTCTGCCTGCAAACTTTGCAGTTTGGCCTCAGCGTGAAGCTGGCATCCTCAGACCTTTTGTTATGATTTTGTTATGATTGCGCCCACCAGGAACCATAGCAACCAAAATCGGTTGGTAAGTGGTTGGTGCTAGGAGCCAAGGGTGTCATTTTATGTCTGTTGGGTAAGTCTGTCCTGATTCTGGTTCAAGCGTAGGCTGTCAGAGTAGGCAATCCCTGTCCCTGTTATTGGGACCTAGGGTCTGAATGTCACCGCCTCGGTCCCAGTAACTCCCCAGGTGAAGGATTCTTAGACATGATTCGGTTTATAAGAAGTTACACAGATCCAGGACTCTGTGGAGTATGCCAGGCTTATCTATGCCTTCTCCACGCTCACGCTGCCCCTTTCTGAGAGTGACAGAACAGACTCCAGGGGAGGAAGTCTGTGGCTGCATGGTACATGACACAGCAGAACCAGGGCTGGAGCCCAAGGTGCCTTCAAATTCCAAGTTTTGTGGGCTTTCTGTACTTTGAGCCTCCCCTGTCTGTCTGTCTGTCTGTGTTGTTCAGGGTGCCATGTATGTGCCTGCATTTGCATTGGTATGGGTATACATATATACGGTATATGTGTATGGAGGGGGGAAAGACAGCCTGGAGTATTGATCCTCAGGTACCTTCCATCCTTTGGTTTTAGGCAGGCTTTCTCATTCACCTGGATCCTTACCACATAGACCAGGCCAGGTGGAGGGCGAGTTCCCAAGGGTTGGCCGTCTCTGCCTCCTGCTTCTCCATCACTGGCATTACAGGTGCTCACCACCGTGCTCAGTTTTCTTTTCTTTTTTTCCATGGGTTCTTGGGATCTGAACTCATGGCCTCATGTTTGCAAGGCAAGTGCTTTACTAACTGAGCCACTCCTGGGCTCCAAGTTTCATGAGATAGTAGTTTGGGGTTGGGGTTCACTGTTTTAATCAAAATTGTTCTCTTCCTTCCAACAACCCTGGTCCTCTGCTGGCTCTGTTTTGCCCATCCACTGAGTTAAAAGATGTAGAAGTGTGACCTCTGACCCTCCCCATCTGCGGCATCTCTTAGTTTTGCCGAGCTCATTTTTGACATCAGAAGTTGTCAGTTTTCTCCTGGGAAGGGCCAGGGAGCTAACCTTCTCAGGCTTGCAGGCTGTGTGAGTCAGGTCTCTGTGGCTGTGACCAGACACCCCGAGGGGAGTTGACTTCCAAGGAGGAGAGGGTTTATGTTGACTCATGGTTTCAGAGGTCTCGGTCCATGTCAGTAAGCCCATTGCTTTTCGCTACTTGGATGAAGTAAAATGATATTGAGTCCTGTGCCTGGTGCATAGGAGCCCATATCTAAGGGCTATTGTTGTGGTTGATACTGTCGATTTGACGAACTCTAAGTGTCACGTAAGAAACATACCTCTGGACATGTCTGTGAGCGATTGTCTAAATTAGGCTGACCAAGGTGGGAAGACCCATGCTAAGCGTGGGCAGTACCGTTTGACAAGGTACAACCTCCAACCACGTAGAAAGGAAACTGAATCTGAACCCAGCGTTTATCCCTCTCTGCCTCCTGGCTGTGGATGTAATGTTGGGCCAGATGGTCCATATCTCCACGCATCCTCCATGGAACACTATGTCTGGTCCATATTTCCACGTATCCCCCATGGAACACTATGTCTGGTCCATATCTCCATGCATCCCCCAAGGAGCACTATGTCTGGTCCATATCTCCACGCATCCCCCATGGAGCACTATGTCTGGTCCATATCTCCTTGCATCCTCCATGGAACACTATGTCTGGTCCATATCTCCACACATCCCCCGTGGAACACTATGTCTGGTCCATATCTCCTTGCATCCTCCATGGAACACTATATCTGGTCCATATCTCCACGCATCCCCCAAGGAGCACTATGTCTGGTCCATATCTCCACGCATCCCCCAAGGAGCACTATGTCTGGTCCAAATCTCCACACATCCCCCATGGAGCACTATGTCTGGTCCATATCTCCACGCATCCCCCATGGAACACTATGTCTGGTCCATATCTCCACGCATCCTCCATGGAACACTATGTCTGGTCCATATCTCCATGCATCCTCCATGGAATACTATGTCTTAATTACCTTTTTGTTGCTGCGACAAAACACCATGACCAAGGCAATTTATAAAAGAAATTGTTTAATTTGGGGCTTATGGTTTCAAAGGGTTAGAGTCTGTGGCCACCTTGCTGGGGACATGGCAACAGGCAGGTGGGCATATTGCTGGAACAGTAGCTGCGAGTTCACGTCTTGAGACATAACCACCCATGAGGAAGAGGAAGTGAGAGAGACACTGGGCCTGGTGTGGTCTTTTGAAACCTCAAAGCCCACCCCAGTGCCATACCTCTTCCAAGAAAGCCACACCTCCCAATCCTTCCTAAACAGTTCCACCAGCTGGGGCCTAAGTGTTCAGATATATGAGCCTATAAAGGCAATTCTCTTTCAAACCACCACAGTTTGTAAACTCCAGCTGTGAGCCCAGCTGTTAACTCTTCCTACTTTAGGGTGCCTTTGTCACATGTTTTGTTGCATCAGTGAGGAAAGTAACCAATATTGTCATCACTAAAGTTGAGGATAAAGTGCTGACTCTGTGTGAAACCTAAGCATGAGGGGGTTGTCAGTGCTGTACCAGGGTCAGCCATGTTTGAACGTCTGCCCAGTTTTGTGCCTGCCCTCGAGTTCTCTGAGCCCAGAGTTTGTGCCCGTGGAGTTCTCTGAGCCCAGAGCCTGGGTGGCTTACCTGTGTCAGTTCCTGACAGATATTGGGTCAAGCGCGTTGAGTAGGCCTACAAAAGATGGCGACCCACCATGTAGCCTTTGAGTTTGAGATCATGTCCTGTGTGAGTTTTTGTTCAATGAGCTTTTCAAAACTTGGCCGGAGAGACAGCACAGTGGTCAAGAATGCTTGTTGCGTCCATAGATGACCCAAGTCATGTCAGGTACCTCACAACTACCTGTTGCTTCCATTCTTGGGGATTTGATACCCTCTTCTGGCCTCCTTGGGTCCCAGGGAAGAAAAAGAATGCTCCCAAACTCCTGAGTCCTAACTGGCTTCTGGGATCACAAGGTCAGTGTTATCCACGTGGAGATGCGGTCACCTTTGTAACCACCTTGATGGAGGCAGCATCTGTCTTGTTCATTTGGTGACTGACGTCAGCATTGGTCCAGAGAAGGTGAGTGGTGTTCTCAGGGTTACCAAGAAGCCAGAAAGATTTGTGGTAAAATAGATTTACCCTGCAGTCTGAACTATCTCCCGCTTTGCTCAATGTGATGGCCAGCTGTGGCGGTCATCTGGAGTCATGGACGTACATATCCAGGAACCATGAGTTGTTCTTCATCTGTCTTCCCAGCCTAAAAGATCTTTTGGGTGCCTGATCCCCAGGATCCTGGGATGAGGAGACATTGAGCATCTCGATCCTGACTCAGCATCTAGATGGCTAGGGGAGGCAGAAAGCAAAGACCTGATTATAGAGGAGATCTTGTCAGGGGTACAGGGGTGGGTTCCCAAATAAGCGCTACTCATGTAGAGATCTGAGAGCTACTCAAGAGGAACCCGTGATGGATGGAACTGGAGCTACATTAGCAGAAGTAGGAGCAGACTTACCGATGGGTTTTAGGGATTCAGGACATCTGTAAGGAGCATGGAAGAGAGATGTAGATGATGATAGAGGCGGGACAAGAGTCAGCCTCTGTGTTTGACTGTGTAGGCATTCACCTTGGGTCTAAAGGAGGCGGGACAAGAGTCAGCCTCGGTGTTTGACTGTGTAGGCATTCACCTTGGGTCTAAAGGAGGCGGGACAAGAGTCAGCCTCGGTGTTTGACTGTGTAGGCATTCACCTTGGGTCTAAAGGAGGCGGGACAAGAGTCAGCCTCGGTGTTTGACTGTGTAGGCATTCACCTTGGGTCTAAAGGAGGCTTTCAAACCACAGGCTCTGGTGCCAGCTTACTCGCTTTTGCTCTTGACTTGCTCCAGCAGTTGAGTAGAGATCTAGGATACAGAAGCCAGCTTAGGTATGAGGGCCCCAAAGTCTCCATCTCAGAAGTCCCTGAATTCCTCACAGGGAGCAGAACCTCACAGGTGCATCTGCTGTGACTTGTGTATTCCACAGAGACGTGCAAAAGTCTTCAGCCACAGGGTGGGGGCCTTACTGGAAAAGAAGGCCATTCCAGGTCTAATTAGCAGCTTGAAAGTGAGGTCATACTGGAAGTGGTGTGGGTCATTAGTACAGAAACTGGTGTCCTATGAGAAGAAAAGACGTTAAGGCCTTTGGGAGATGGCTTTGTAGGCAATGTACTTATAAGTCTGAGCAGCTAAGTTCTGATTCCCTAAAGAGAGGTACAGTAGTGCATCTCTGTAACTGTGATGCTTCTACAGCGAGTGTGGTACTCCTACAGCGAGTGTGGTACTCCTACAGCGAGTGTGATGCTCCCACCGTGAGTGCAGTGCTCCCACAGCAAGTATGGTGCTCCCACAGCAAGACCTTAGGCAATAACAGGATTCCTGAGCATTCACGGCACCTAGCCTGCATGCACAGTGGTAAAAAGTGATGCTTTATCTCAAACAAGGCACAGAAGGTTGTCCTCTGACCTGCATACACACACATACTCACATATACACTCACATATAGATACACACACACTTTCTCTCTCTCTCTGTCTCTCTATCATCTGTTTGTCTCTCTCTTTCACACACACACACACACACACACACACACACACACTCATACACATGAAGATTTTTAATTTCTTTTGTGTTGAAACAGAATCTCATTATGCAGCTCTGGCTGTCCAGGAACTTCCTGTGTAGTCCAGGCTGGCTTGGAGCTCACAGAGATCCACGGGTCTCTGCCTTCCTCCCTAGTGCTGGGGATAAAGGTGTGCACCCTCCAATTTACATACAGTTTTGTTTTGAAGAAAAGAGGGGAATTTGGGCCTAGAGAATCCCAGGAGGCATGTCATGTGGCTACAGAGGTCCTGGCAGTCAGGAGGCCACCAAGGAGTCTTGCTCACCGCCAGAAGGAGCACCAGACACTGTGCCCATGGGCTCTGCAGAGGCACCTTCTCTTGACACCAAGAAGAACAGAATGGTCTGACCTCCAAATACCCCAGAAGATAAAGTTCCAGCCCCCAGTTTGTGGCATGGCTTGTGACAGCCCTGGAGACTGCAAAAACCTGCTGCTTTGGCCCCAGTGACGCTAGTACCAGGCTAACGAGCCAGCCTTTCAGGGCCTTTATGCTAGACTGGGGAGCCAGTGTGGCACCTTTGGGGGAAGTGACACAGCTCTTCTCAGCTGTGAAATTGAGCATCAGTCTTTGAGTTCCAGTGATCGCCTCAGAGATGGCCCCCTAGTGACCATAAAGAGTTAAATGCAGCTTCTCCAAATGCCCCTTGGCTCTCTGGGCTGCTAGCAGCCTGTGTGTGTGTGTGTGTGTGTGTGTGTGTGTGTCTGTCTGTCTGTCTGTCTGTCTGTGTGTGTCTGTGTGTGTCTGTGTGTGTGTCTGTGTGTGTCTGTCTGTGTGTGTGTGTGTGTGTGTGTGTGTGTGTGTGTGTGTCAGGGGGAAGGTAGGGAGGGCTCCTGGCAGAAGAGAGGGATGGAACCCGTTAGTCCTGGGCACACAGGTCTCTAGTGTCTGCCCTACCAAGGAAGCAAACTCTTTGGATTTAGCCATTTTCCTAGTTAAAAGGGTCTTAGCGGGGCCAAGGACATGGCTCGGTTGGCAGAGCGCCCGCCTAGCAGGAAGGTCTTTGGCTCAATCCCCAGCACCTCATAAACAGGCATGGCATGCACACCTAAAATCCCAGCACTAGGGGAGTGGGCATAGGAGGGTCAGAAGCTCAAGGTCATCCTCAGATATAAAGTTTGAGGCTAGCCTGGGCTACACAAACTATCAAAAAAGGGGCTCACTAGAATCCCTTTGGCTTCATCTTTACAACCCATTTTCCTAATTAATAATAAACTCAGTAGCTTCTTGATTTGAAAAGGCTACTTACTCAGAGTGCCTAAGATGTTGTGTTAGTGTTAAATGCGTTCAAGCCCCTCCCCTAGCATGATCCAGGTTCTGCAGTCCCGTGTGGTGTGACATGATGTGACATTGGTCCCTGAGACTCAAAGACCTCCATTTGGGATGAGGGTCTTTGTACTTCCCTCCACAGCAGAACCACAAAGGTTGACCTCAGCAGTAGCTGGCAGAGAGTCGGATTCCCCTGTGGAGGATGTTGGGGAAGAGTCCCAAGCAGGATTGTAGAGAGTCTGGGGAGTTACCCACCATCCATTTGGGGTTCTCAGTGGCATGCAGATGCTGACTGAGCCCCAAGGTGTTAGATCCATGGAGCTTGAGCTATAGACATTTGTAAGGGACTCTTTGGGAACCGGCTCTCTCCTTCCACCATGTGGGTCCTGGGAATCGAACTCAGGTCATCAGGCTTGGCTGCAGGTGCCTTTACCCACGGAGTCATCTCACTGGTATATATAGAAGTATTTAAGTAAGATACTCCCAACAATCTGGTGGGCAAACTCCATGGGCCAGCCACCTATTTGAGTGAATAGAGTTTTATTTGAAGCAGGTTTGGGATTTAAGAGTGGTGGGTGAGCAGGTCAGAAGTGCAGTGAATCCTGCCTTTTGAGACCTGGTTCCCTGTGGATTCTGTTTATTTAGACAGCTGTCTGTAATGGTCTGGCCTTTAAGAGACAAGCTCCCCCCCACTCTCCCCACCACCACCGAGGCATCTCTTGTCTCTCTCCCAAAGAGGTAGCTAGCTGCTGCCGTGGCTCCTCCTCTTCCTTTCTCTCTCTCTCTCTCTCTCTCTCTCTCTCTCTCTCTCTCTCTGCCTTTCTCTGCTTTTTCTCCCTTCGCCCCTTCCCCCTTTCCCTTTTATAACCCACTAAATAAATACCCACTTTCTCTGCACGGCGTGCCTATCCATCTTGGTCTCTCACCCACCGTGCGGCTCCCTGCCTGGGACCCACTTTTACCTCTACCATTACACACTATCCCCTGGTTATACAATATTCAGTATTAGGGGGAGCTGGGCGGGGAGTGTTAGAGAACTCTGAAGTATCTTTGTTACATTTCTATATACCTGAAAAAGGGCTCCAAAGTTTTTTAAAAAATGGATTAAAATAACTTTTTTATTTCATCTTTGCCCCAAATTTTATTTTTTTTCTCTTAATTTTTGTCTCAACCCTTAAACCAATTCCTTTTGCATCCTTAACTTGCCGCTCCTTGGGGTTAAGTCATTTATCTTTCTAAATTCTCTTCTGCCTTTCATCCCTTACTCTCCACGGCTTTCAAAATCTCTTCCTTTCTTTTAATCTCACCATTGAGAAGACAATGAATTCGTGGATTCTGTTTATTGAAGTTCAAGTTTTAGGTCACTTGTCTTCCAGATTGCTCACCGTTTTAATCACTTTGTAACCAGCTGTCTCCCCTCATTATACCCTGTGCTTTGTAGCCCTGGCCTCCAGGGCACATGTGTTAAAGACTTTATCCTCAAGGTGGCGCTGTTGGGAGTTAGTGGAATATGGGAGGCAGAGGGAAGTCTTTGGGAGGAATAGGTGGGGGGAATGTGGTGCTTGCTGAGGGAACCACGAGAGCTCTTCTTTCATTTTCAGTTATCTTAAGATACTTGGTTTGTGGTACTTTCCTGGTCAGTGTCACACAAGGAGCCCCTGGGCAGGGCAGGGCAGGGCTGCCCTTTCAGTTACTCTTTCCTTGCTGTGACAAAATGCCTGGCAGGGAAGAGTTCACTGTGGCTCACGGTTTGAAGATACATACTCCTTTGTGTTGGGGAAGCCACAGTGGCGGTGGCTGAAGTGTGAAGCAGCTGTCTTGAGCATCCACAGCGAGGAAGCAGGGAGAGATGAAGGCTGGTGCCCAGCTCACATTCTGTTTCTCAGACATCTGGGTCCTCAGCCCACAGTACTGTGCTGTGCGCATTTAGGGTGACTTTTCCTGCTTTAATGTCCTCAGTCTAGAAACTGAGGAGTCGCGAAGAGTGATTTGAAATCCCTTTAAGTCGGCAAGAAGGCAAGGAGGGGTCGGAAGACGGAAAAGTCCAAAGCGTGGCCTGTGAAGCGAGATGGGAGGAATGTCGTGGGAATCACAGTAAGGAAGGGCACAGCGTGCTTCAAGAAAGAAGCCCCTTCTGTGGGGAGTGAACAGGTTTAATGTACCACAGTGACAGTGGGAGAGGAGAGAAAGGTCTCTTTCAACCTAGCCACTGCTCCCAGTAGCCGGGAAACCGGCAAATATCCCCAAATGACGCTGGGACTCTCGGGCTGAAGCTGTCCTTTCACTGAAGACGGATGGATGAGCCTTCCCTCTGCCTAGAGCTGCCCAGAGGCCTGTATCCTAGGTGATTTCAAGTCCAGTAAAGTTGGCCATGAAGATGCTCACATCACAGTAGCCAGGATCAGAGAGACAGGGAGTGTGTCTGGGTTGGTCGCCTTTCTCTTTTCCTCTCTTTATTGTACCCAGGCCCCAACACTGGAGACTGGTACTAGAGTTCTTTCCCTTGCAGCTAATCTTCTTTGGAAATGTCCTCATAGACACCCCCAGAAACATGTTTTACTAATCTCTGGGGTGCGTCTCAATGAAAGCAAGTTGATAGAAACATTAAGCAACACTCTGTATCCATCCATTAGGCTCCAGCCGTGTACCACGAGTTTATTACTGCGGGCATACCAAGAAGCTGTTCCTACCCTCAAAACAAATATTTTTATGGATTTTTCTACAGTAAATGATAATAACAATTCAGATCTTGAATATTTCCTTTGGGTTAAAAGTGTTTTTTTTTCTTATATTATCTCATTTGATAAATAATGCTAATTGCCTCCTCCCTGATGAAAGCGGCCCAGTTCTTGTAGATGAGTGTGTGGCAGTCACTGGGGCTTCACTCGGGTCCTGGTCGTTAATGAGCACTTAGCATGCTTAAGGAGGAATGGGCTGAAGATTATCTCAAAGTATTATCCTAATGTTTAGCATATTGGAATAGAGAGGAAGAGAAATAATTAGGCGTGGCCGATGTAGATGGAAGCTAAGTTCTTTGTCCCTGATGGAGAATAAAAGACTTGGATTAATAATAATCACACCAAGTAATCATGAAGTTGATTTCTGGCCATCACAGGAGAATCTTCAGTATTTTTCAAATATAGAAATAGAGATCAAACTGTCTCTGAGGCCGTGTGGCATTGTAAGTGGAATCTCAGGCTAGAGAGATGTCTCAGTCAATTCTATCTTATGGAACATGACTCAGACCATGAAAGCGATAGTCATCCAGCACTATGAGCTGGACCAGAGTGATCTGTGTCCTTTGTGTGTCCAGGTGTGGGTGCTCTGGACCAAGCTCTTTTCACGTTTTATCATACATGTCCTTGTAAAGTCTCCATGGGAGCAACTCTCCTTATGCCCAATGTGCAGATGGGGAGGCTGAGGCATAGAGAAGTCCAGTGTCCACCTCAGGAACACCAGCTGGTAGGTGGTGGAGTTCTGATAGGAACTCAGAATTAACTCCAGACCCAAGGCTCTTACTCCCCGTCTATGTAGCTCCCAAATTCAGACACCCCCCCCCCCATACACACGCAAAGACTGGAACTTCCCCCTGCAATCTGTTGATGCTGGGGTGGAACCATTGCAAGGCTCAGGTTGTGTCTGTGGACTGGGGGTGTCTGGGCTGCCTGGACTGGGCCTTTTCTCCCTGCCGTCCAGAACTTGCTCTGAAGTCCAAATCTTGAAAAATAAGCCCACCGTGTTGGCTCTTGCTATTGGCTGTAGAGCCCATCATATTCAGGGGCTCAGGAGAGTGTCAACATCCACCGTGGCTGACCCACAGACCTCTGTTGATCACTGTTTCCCCCTTCAGGCAGATGCAATCTAAAGGCATAACCCATGAGCAGATAGCAATTAATCTTGGGTAGCTGGTCATTCGTAATGGTGTCTGCAGACGGGAGCAATGTAGGATAAATGAGTTCAAAAAATACTCTTTGGGCAGAAGGGGACAGGGTCTCATGCAGCTCAGACTAGCCTGAAATTCCATGGCCAAGGATGGCCTTGAACTCTGATCCTGCTGCCTCTGCTAGGAAACACGTGGGCACCATCCACCTGGTGTGCATGGTGTTGGGGATGAAACCCAGGGCTTTGTACACGCCAGGCAAGTGCTCTACCAACAGAGCCACATCCAGCCCTCAAAAAGTCACTCCTGTTCACTGTGATAGACCAGGCCCTGTGCCCAGCACCCAGGGTGCAGTCTCCCTGGCCTTTCTGGCTCTAAGGGAGCTCACGAAGGATGGGGATAGAGTAGGAGACTGTTTTTTAGAGAGGAAAAGCAGTCTGATGTGGGCTCAAATCTTGGTGCCCCTTTCACTGACCACCTCATTCACATCAAGTGACTCTCTTAACCTCGCCGCTCCTCAATTTCCTCATCTCTGGAGTGAGGATAATAATCCCCACAGTACAGATCCACTGTGATAAATAAAAGAAGACAGACGTAAAAGACTACAGACTGGATGATTCCACTTGTGTGATATGCTCAGAAAAGACAAATAGGGAAAGACAAATGGAGAATTGTTGCTCTGGGCTGAGAACACTGAGTGGCTTGGGTGGGGTGTCTTCCTGAGGTGATGGAATATTCTAGAATTGCCCCAGGATAATGACCTCAATTCTGTCCGTTTTCTAAACATCCTGGGATTATACACTTGAAATGAGTAGATTTCAGAATGTGTCGATTATATCTCAATAAACTTTTAAAAGAATAAAAAGTAAAGCGATCTACTTAAAGGCTCAGGTGAGATGATGTCATCACCCAAGACAGGCCTGCATGCCAGGCAAAGGCACGTTGTCAGGATTTTAAAAAATGGCAGTTAGGTCAGTGAGGTGGCTCAGTGGGTTAGGATGCTCGCTGCACAAGCCTGATTGTCTGAGTTCAATACCCGGATCTCAAGATGGAAGGAGAAAGCCAGCTCCCCACCCTTGTGTCCTGACGTCTTCTTGCACACAGCGGCATGTGCCACTCCCGCCCCTAAGCAAAAATAATAAATAACTTGAGAGATGGAAGTTGATCACACCCGGGGCATCTTATGATAACCCTTCCACCCAGACCCCAGAGAGCGTCGAGGAACAGGAGAAAGAAAGATTGTAAGAATCTAAGTTTGATAGAATGGCTTTCTCCTCGAGGTAAGACAGGGCTGTTATAGTCTCACAGAAGCTGTGGTCATTCGCACAAGATCAGGTGATGGACCAGCCTGACTCCATCTTAAGACTGGAAACCATCTTGTTACAAGGTCATTTCTGTTTACCGCAGAACTCAGGTTTGGCCCAGCTTTAACCTATTCCTGGAATTTGATATATTCCACACGCTATGAAATCTGACCACATCCTGAACTCTGTCCTGATAAGATATAATGGTCTGCTGAAAAATCTTGAGATGTTCAGCCAAGATGATCTATCAAATAATCTTATCAGCTGTCGGCTTCTGTAATTTGCCTGCCAAACTCTTCTCTTACCAAATTTCTCTAAAAATCCCGAATCTGTGTCTTTTTCTCCTATAAGACAGAGGCCTGAAAGATTCACCCACACTTGTCTCTCAAATCCCACTCTGGAGAGTTGGCTTTATGCATAGTAAATAATGCTTGGTTAATTGTCCTTAATTTGCGTGTTCGTCTTCATTCTTGCTCGGTGGGAATCCACACAAGCCGGTCAACACTCCAGCATGTATGGGGGTGCAGGCTCCACTCCTGAGAGCTCCTGGCACTTGATGGTTGTTGGAGAGAGTCGGGTTTCTTTCGTGATGTGGCCCATGGTAGGTTACCCATGCTCCAGGCAATGACACTTTACACCCATGCACATCCAGGGAACACTAACTGAGCTCAGTAAGTAATGAAAAAGGAAGAATAAAACAAGAGGAAGAGGGAGGAAGAAGAGATGAAGTCGTGATGGTGAGGTCCAGGAGGAGTTGGATCGGGTAGATATGATCTTAGCCTGTATTTGTGTATGGGTTTACCAACTCTTATCTGTTGCTATGTGAGAACATATCCTAGGGTGCTGGATTGGCCTAACACACAGTACTCTAGTCTTTCTCACTCATCAGAAAGTTTCTTAAAGGGAGGCCTTGGTCTTGGGTTCCAGTCTCCCTAGCATCCCACAGAAATGCTTGCTTCTAGCCATGGTGAATTGTGTTACCGTCAAGAAGAACTTGGGTATTGGTACCTTAAAACTTCTTGGAATGCATTAGCAAGGTACTAAGTTTGAACTTGAGTAGCCATGGTCCCAGGAAAAAACAGAGGTGCCAAGGTGAGTTCAGAGTTCAATATCGCTTTCCCCCTGAGGCCTTTGGTAATTCAAAATGGCACCCAGAAGTCTATGCTAATTCCAAAATGGTAGCCAAGAGTCTAGAAAGCTGAACAGACTTCCTGTCCCGTCGTTTATGTTGCTTAGGGGGAATAATGGATCTCAAGACCTACGAAACAGAAGGAGGCCCTTGTGAATACTGATGTGTGCAGCAGGGACCCGAGGGCTTACACTCTGCATATAAAGGCTGAACTAGAAATAAACCATTGCTTATAAAAATAAAGCCTAGCATCAGATCTGCCCCATGCCTGACTGGATTAATGTGACCAACCACCCAGACGCCTGCCAGAAGAGAAATTAAGTTCTCCCTAGAGAGAAGTGACATCACCCAGCAACTCCAATTATCTTCTCTAATTTTAGGAATTCAATAAAAATTTACCAGACATATTAGGAGACAAAATCATATGACTGAAAACCAGGAGAGGAAAAATAAAAACCAGACCCTGAGGAGAGTCAGATATTTAATTTATCAAATACAGACTTTATCCCTTGACTCTACAGTGATTTAATCCATTCTGAATTTTTGTGTTCTGCGATTTGCCAGAATTAGGAGCTGTCTCCCAGTGGGTTCAGTTTTGGTGTTTTTTTCACCCAGTGTTTTGAGATGTAATATATGGCACCAGTTAAAAGCATGCAGCTGGGTGGACAGGTCTAAGTAGCTAGTAACCTGCGCAGATGTCACTGCAATGGACATACAGGACAGACTCATTGGTTCCCCCATCAAGTTCTCATTCCTCCCACCCTCAGTTCCTTTGCCCTCTTGAAACTATGAATTTTGAAACTAGAATCTCATAAAAACAGATAGATGAAGTCATTCTCTGGTGTCTGGCTTCTGTCACTTGGTCACGTTGAAATGTATGCCATGGCACTTTGTCGTTGGGCTCTTGTTTTAGCTGTTTATAGTTTATTGTGAGACAGACTTTAAATAGCCGTGAGCAAACAAGACGTTTCACAAGAAGATGGAGACTTTCTGCAGGGTCCAGAGACCCACGTGAAAACAAGAATGGACTTTCTAGCAATCACGACCGCAATAACCGAAGCTGGTAATAACACGTGGGTTTAATTACAAACTAGATACAGATGAAAGGATAGGTTAGCTACAAGAGAGACCAGAAGAAAATAGCAGGTTCAAGTAGAGAATGAAAAGCCATGGAAAACACTTCACAGTCTTCTCAAGATGCTTGGGGCCGGTTGAGAGGGTGCGGCAGACTTGCGTCTGAGATTCCAGAGGCAGAGAAAATGAGGAGGCAAAGTGAAATCTGAAGAGATAACGGCGGAACTTCTGAGATGGACTTCAAGCTCCAGTTTCAAGAAGTTGGATCTCCAGCACTCATGGAGATGCCAGGTGGTTGTGGTAGCATGTCTGCAATGCCAGGGCATGGAGATACCCGTGCAGGCTGGCTAATTAATTAGATTAGGTGAATTGGTAAGCCCTGGGTTCATGTGAGAAACCCAAGTTGATAAATAGAAGGTAGAGCGTGGCTGGGAAAGGCGCTTGGTGTTAGTCTCTGGCCTCCACATGCAGATATACATACACACGCGTGCTCGCTCACGCATGCATCGTCCCACAGAAAGGACACACTTTGAACTCAAACAGGATGAACACAATGACAACCACAGAAGGAGATGATTCTCAGGAATACTGCCAACTGCTGGCCTTACAAACAATTCCTGAATCCAACACAGCCCCTGGCCCATACTCACTGGATGTACGTTTGAATGAGTGAATGAGGAATGAATTGCAAAAGCAAGGAGGGAGGAGAGGAAGGCAGCTGAATCGGAAGGAGTTTGGCACGGGCAGCTTATCAGGGCGCTCTCGGGGCTACAGTTGAGGGAGTAAAGACAAGCAGACGGACAGAAGGACGTTGTCTGACGTACACTGTTCCCAAAGATTCCACCCACCTTCCAGTGTCAGAGAACTGGCCTGGCGACTCTGTTGTTTTGAGGTGGGACAGTGACCCTCTCCAGCCACTCTTTAATAGCCGTGTGCCCTGCGAGTCGGGTCCTGTAATTTGGGGTGAGGTTGCCTTCTTTAGCCAGGGACAGGAGGTAAGAGGGGATATCCAGGTGAGATTGTCACACTGTTAGCTCTCTGATAGTATCCCCTACACACACAGTAAAGAAAAATTGTGGGGACCCAGCATTCCAAGTCCAAACCCTTTGAGGTAATGTATACAGATACAGTAACCTATACCGTTAGGCCACAGGAATGAAGGTTTTCTATGCAAAGCGAAGGTCGGGAGTTCCTTCACCCAATCCTCATTTTCATTTTGCTGTGCTTGCATGTGTGCGTGTGCAGGTGTGCGTGTGTGTGCATGAGAGGGGAGGGTGAGAGACCACAAACAGGTCAAAGAACAACCTTGAGGTCCAGGTGTTCATCTTTACCTTCCATCTTGTTTGAGACAGGGCCTTTGCTGTTTGCCACTGTGTAGACCAGTTGGCCTATGAGTATCCAGGGATTCTCTTGTCTCTCCACCACCTCCTACTGAGCTGAATGAGGACTGAACCCGGGGATTTGTGCTTGCTAGGCCAGGTTCCTAACCCCAACCTCGAATTTCTCCACAGGAGTGCTGGAATTACAGATGTGTGCTCCTGTTTCTGGTTTTACAGGGTTCTGGGAATCTGAATTTAGGTCTTCCTATTTGCCCACCACCTGCTTTATCCATTAAACTCTCTCCTCTACTCCATTCTCGTTGTGGCTGACTGTCTCCCCCCCCCCATTTTTTCCCAAATACATCCATTTATTTAGTCACCATTTAAAAACACTTAGCAAATATTTTAATTAACTCTACTGGGTACTGCAAGTTGCTTCTCTTTAAATCCAGCCTGCATCACCTGCTGTGCAGCAAATTGCGGTCACACATTGTTTGGTGGCAGGGATATGTTCTGAGAGATGTGACATTAAGCAATGTGTTGTTGCTGGACACCGTGGAGTGTGTGCGCCCAAACTAAGTGCCTGGGATATCAGCAAGTGATATCATTATGAAACAATTGTCATATCCATCGTTGACTGAAATGTCATTAAGCAACACATGATTATACTTCAAAATTTAGTGATTTAAAACATCCAGGAAGGACTGGTGTCAGACAGGGGGTCTAGCTTAGGGTAGAAGGTTTGCCAAACTTGTGTGGAGCCATAGACTCGGACTCCAGCACAGACAGAAAACAAAGATGGGTGAGCATTTGTTACCCCACAATGTCTGTGGGTCATGAATTTGTTACCCCATAATGTCTGTGGGTCATGAATTTGTTACCCCATAATGTCTGTCTGTGGATCATGAATTTGTTACCCCAAAATGTCTAAGGGTCATGAATTTGATGCCCCACAATGTCTATGGGTTATGAATTTGTTACCCTACAATGTACAGGTTATGAATTTTAAGGCAGCTTAGCTGGGTAGGCTTGGATGTGGGTCTCTCGTGGAGGTCAGGATGTGGGCTTGGATCGTGTTCTTATCAGAAAGCTTGGCCAACATGGAGGGCTGCACTTCCAAGATGTCCTCCCACGGCTGGCATCCGGCCTCAGTCCCTCTGCTCACGCATCTTCCTGAGGAAGAGTTACTTGTGTTTCCTTGTGACACAAAAGCTCCAGCAGCAGGAGGAGCAAGTCTCTGCCTCCCCATATTGCTTTAGTGCTCTAGGGTCAGTTTTGGCCCAAGATGGGCAGAGCCTACTTACCTGACTGAAGACAAGATGTGGGAGTGTGTGGGCATTGGGTACGAGGAGGAAAGAACAGGAAAGCACATGATACTTTGAACCAGGTACCATTCCTGCTCAGGCCCTTGGGTCATTGGCAGGATTGAACTCCTGTATCCAAGCTGCTTCATATCAAAGCAAACAAGTCCTTCTATATCATTGATTCTCAACCTTCCTAAGGCTGTGTGACCCTTTAACACAGTTCCTTATGTTATTGTGACCCCAACCATAAAATTATTTTTATTGCTGCTCCATAACTGTAATTTTGTTACTGTTATGAATTGTAATGTAAATATCTGATATTCTGATATGCAGAATATCTGGATATGGGACCCCCATGAAAAGGATCAGTCGTCCCCTAAGGTATCTCGACCCACAGGTTGAAAACCACCATTCTAGATGAAGGGATGAGAATGCCTGGGAGTGGAAATGGATGGGGGACACACCTCAGCTCTGCTGCATACAGCACCAGAGAAGACCGGGAGAGATCACCCTGCTATTACCCACAGATCCTTGCTCTTGTAGCCATCGTGGGGTGAGAACACCCCAGGGCTGAGGAGATTAAATATCCCCTCCCCAGCATAAAAAATGAAAGCCAGGTTTCTGGAAGGTAGAGAATGCCAAGGACTTTTCTTAAGGGAAATGCTGTCTTAAATGTGTGTACATTTTGCAAACACAAGTATCAAATTCATGTCAGGTCTTGGCTCATCAAGAAAAGATGTCAAGACAGCCGGTGAGGGAGGGGGCTCTTTCCTCACTTACATATTAATGGAGAGATAATGCTTCAAGAATATTGAAGTAAATTTCAGAGCACCGCTGACATTTCCAGAATAAACATTAGTTAAACACTTAGGAATGAGCGTCAAAATTATTTCACGGTGTAAATTAAAAGGCAGCCCTCTGATGTTGCTTCTGTTTGCTCTCCCCCATTTTCTACTGTTGAATGCACGAAAGTAGACCAGAAAAACACTAAGGGCCCTCTCTCCACATGGAGATGTCAACAGCCCAGCTTTTATCTTCCGGTAGAATGCTTTTCCAACCAGATCAATCATTTACTCTTAATGGCGATATTAAATTCACATTTTATTAGGTAATGAGCTAGAATTCTGTGCAGCCCACCCAGGGAGAGAGCAGCAGAGGTCCGAGCCGCTTCCCTTGAACCCAGACTGACACAGCCGATTCTTAATCATTTGCTGGTGTGCTTTCTCGGCTCTTGTCCTTACAAAGACTTTCCACAATTTCCTTTTATAATTACAAAATGTAACATGATCAGGGCTGGGGCACTGGCCCAACATCCTGGCTATGCAGGAAGATCACAAGTTGAAGGCTTTTCTGGGATATAGAGTGAGTGTTCATGGCCAGCTTGGGAGGCTTGCTCAGACCATGTGTAAAAATAAAAAGTGAAAAGAGAGGCTGGGCATGGTGGCGCACACTTTTAATCCCAGCACTCGGGAGCTGGACATGGTGGCGCACACCTCCCATCACTCGGGAGGCAGAGGCAGGCAGATCTTTGTGAATTTGAGTTAGTTAGACGTTAGAGGAACAAAGTGAGTTCTGGGACAGCCAGGCTGTTACATAGAGAAACCCTGTCTTGAAAAAGAAACAAACAAAAGTAAAGAGGGGGATGGGAAAAGGCTCAGGGATTAAGGGTGTTTGGTGGTCTACCAGGGGCTCAAGTTTGGTTTCTGGCACCCAAGGTTGGTGGCTCACAACTGCTTGCAGATCTAACTCCAGGGGATTACACAGTCTCTCTCTTTTTGCACTCAAATCTGCACACACACACTTAAAAATGAAATAAACTTTTTTAAAAATAGGTTTGGGATTGTAGCTTGGTGGTAGAGCTCTTGCTTAGTATCTCTGAGGTCCTGGAATTGAATCCCCAGCATTTCAAGTTTGTTTGTTTTTGTTTTTTGAGACAAGGTTTCTCTCTGTGGCCCTGGCACTCCTGGAACTCACTCTGTAGACCAGGCTGACATTGAACTCAGAGATCTGCCTGCCTTTGTTTCCTGAGAGTACTGGGATTAAAGGCATTTTTGCCACCATGCCTGATTCAGTTTTTTTTTAATTAAAATCTAATTAATCATTTCTCTCTTCTCATTCCTTCCTTTAACCCCTCCCATGTCACCCTCCACTCTGCTCCCTCTCAGATTTAAAACCTCTTTTCCTTTCATTATCATTGTTACTTATATATGTGCACATACATGACTACAACCCGATGAGTCCGGTTAGTGTTGCATATATATGTGCACATACATGACTACAACCCGATGAGTCCGGTTAGTGTTACATATATATGTGCGCATACATGACTACAACCCGATGAGTCCGGTTAGTGTTGCATATATATGTGCACATACATGACTACAACCCGATGAGTCCGGTTAGTGTTACATATATATGTGCACATACATGACTACAACCCGATGAGTCTGGTTAGTGTTACATATATATGTGCGCATACATGACTACAACCCGATGAGTCCGGTTAGTGTTACATATATATGTGCGCATACATGACTACAACCCGATGAGTCCGGTTAGTGTTGCATATATATGTGCACATACATGACTACAACCGATGAGTCCTGTTAGTGTTGCGCATTTGCACATGAGTGCAGGACTGACCTCTTGTTAGATAACCAAGGGAGGGGCTCATGCCTGGAGAAGACTCAAGTTCTCTGTTCTCAGTATTCCTTAGTTCTTTGTCTAGGGGTGGGGTCCATGAGACTCTTCCCCTCCCCTGTTAGTAAGTCTACTGGTGTGGTCCCTGTTCGGTCTTGTTTAGGTGGCCATATTATTGCAGTATCATGGGGGAAGCCTCCCTGGCCTCTCTAGGAGACACGTTCTCACGGCTGATTTACTGGTTGTCTGATTCTTACTATCTTTCTGTCCCTCCCGCCGCGATGCTTTCTAAAACATTCTTTAGACTGAGTCAGTGGAGGTGGGAAGAACCACCCGGAGTTGGGTGACCTCATCCTGTGGGCTGGGGTCCCAGACTGAATAGAAAGGAGGAAGTGAGCTGAGCACCAGCGTCCGTCTCTCTCAGCTTCCTGTCTGTGGGTGCTATGGGACCAGCTGCCACCATGACTTCCCCAGGGTGATGAACCCCAGATAAACCCTTCCTCCCTTAGCTTGCTTCTACTGGGTCTTTTGTCACGGTAACAAGACCAGCGGATATGCTGTGGTGGGAGTGTATGCCACTCAGCTTTCTCCTGTCCTTACCTCCCAGTCCTGTGTATAAAGACTGCCCTTACCATACAATGGGTCAACTCATGAATTCTCACCTTAGGATGCCACACATGTGACCTACATGCACTTGGAACCACACTGTGGGTGTTTGAATTACAGTGTTTCCCTAGACTAATGAGTGACAGGCATTATAGTGCTCTATGTTGGCCATCAGCAGCGAGTTGAAGCTCCTGGACAACGTGCAATCGCACAGGTTAATAACCGGCACCGTACAGTCGCTGTGTTCAGGGGGCTGAGTGGCTAGAGATGGGCTCCCTGGGGAAGAACTCTGGTGAGAGCTGTGGAGCTCCTGGATGTCTGAGCGTAATGCCAGTTGTCCCAGCTTTTGCTAGAAGACAGCCAGAGCCAGGAATTAAGTGGTTTTTGTGGTTTGGGAGGGCAGTCCTAGGACAGTGAATGTGAAGAAGAAGGGAGAAAGAAAAAGCTGAGTGGGGGAGGCACTGTGGCTCCAACTCTGTCCCCACTGCATCACAGTGAACCACACAGACACGACGGGGTACATCTGCTTGGTCACATATGTTAGGACAGGCAGCACAGAAATCCATGCCTCAGGAATCATGCACCAAAGAAGGGAGGTATGAGTTGTCTTAGTTCAGGTTTTTATTGCTGTGAAGAGACACCATGACCACAGAAACTCTGGGGTGGCTCACTTACAGTTTTGAACGTTCAGGGAGCATGGTGTTGTGCAGACAGATGTGGTGCTGGAGGAATAGCTGAGAACAGGTAACAGGAAGTCGACTGAGACACTGGGTACTATCCTGAGCATAGGAAACCTCAAAGCCCACCCCCCACAGTGACATACTTCTGCCAACAAGGTTGTATCCATTCCAACAAATCCACACCTCCTAATAGTACCACTCCTTATGAGATTGCGGGGGCTAATTACATTCAAACCACAACATGAGGAGAGAGCAAGAGTTTATCCATCTCTTTCTCACTTCCTGGTCTCCAGGGTCAAGCCTGCCGCAGCAGGAGCACCACCTGGTAGCTGTATCCTCTAGCCCATTGAATGCTCACAGAGACCAGATCCCAAGCCTCACAGCTGGGGGTTCTACCTCAGTCCAGCGTGAGGTGTCCCAGAGACTCGATGAGTTGTTGCTGATCTCCCCTGGCACCAGAGCCCCAAGGACCAGGTGGAGTTGTGTGGCAGCCGAGGGGTGGTGGGTGGCTGACACAACGATCCTCAGACCAGAGGCCAGTGAGCGATGTCCTGCGTCTCTTTTTGATGCATTCCTAATGCAGGCTGGGGTCTGAGGGTGTGAGCACACACAGTTGTGGTAGGTTCCTGGGAACTGCATTCCAGGAATACTAACTATTCTGATCTGAAGCCTGGTGCACAGAGCCTGGCATCATTTCTGCATCTTCACCAGCTACACACTCTCAGTTCTGCCTGAGCTTTGCCAGCTCAGTGGGTAAAATTTCTTTGCCCTAATCTGCCATAGTGTTTTAGCGAGGGACCCGCTGGAGTGCACCGGTACGGGCTCCTGGTATTTTCACCGAGTTTCTCACTCACGTGTCTAAGAACTGACGGACATCTCCTGCTTCATGGGAAACTGCTGGCCTGCTCCTTCATGCTACTCAGCGTCATACTGAACGAAAGACAGCACTTGCTGAAAAGATGCAGTGTTCCCTCCGCACTCAAACCTGTGTGTGTGTGTGTGTTTCAATCCCCTCTCCTATTCAAAATATCTATGTATGAGGGGAGAGAGACTGAATGGAGGATGCTGTGTGAGTAGTATGTCATTCCCCTGGAATCATTTTTAAGGGCTGTATAGTGTCTTCTCCTAATCCACCCCGTGTGTGAGTCACCCGTCTTCCCACTGTATGCTGTTCTGGCTGCTTTCTAACTCGGGGACATGCTAAACAGTTCTGTGCTTGTGAAAGCCATCAGCAGAGCTCCCGCGCTCTGTGAGCATCTGTGACCATCTCCTTAGGAGGTACTTTTTGGAAGACTCATTTCTGTGTCACGGAGCGTGCATAGTTAGAAGGAGATTGGATTATTTTGCCAAATTGTCCTGTGAACGTCGTACTGATGTATTCTCCCTGGAAGCTAAAAAGGCTTCGTACCCGGGAGGTTGAGAAATGTCATAGCAAGAACACTCAGGGAAAAAGTGAGGTCTGAGCCAACTATGGAAGCAACGCTCTTGCTGCCAGGACCCAGCTTGGGGGATCTGGGTAAATCATGCACACAAACCCCCTGGGGCTGTGGATTTCCCGTTTGTACAAAAGGCATATTGGATTAGCTCAGAATTTGGCAAGTCCTTGTCCATAACAGGGATATATAACAAATATTTTGGGTTTTGTGGGCCCCATAGCAGTTTTCAAACGGGGAAAAAAATTTCTGCTCCCAATAGCTAGGAATATTTGAGTCTGCCACCGTTCAGGATGGATGCTATATAGCAAAATGGTGGCAAGAGCCTGGTTGCTGTTCAGCATCCTCCAATGAGGAGCACAGTCTACCACACAGAGGTCTCCAGGCCCCAACATCAGCCCTGGTTCCGCAGAGAAGCCTTGCCTTATGGTCCGGCTCAGTTACATTGCCTTGGCTCATACTTGTAACCCCAGCACTGCTGGTGTGGAGAGAGGAGGGCTGCTAGCCCAGGACCATCCTTGGCTAGAGAGTTAGTTGTGAGCTCTCCTGGGCTACGTGAAGCCTTGTCCAAACCCCCAAACAAACCCACAACTGAGTATTCATTACAGTTTCCTGTGCTACACAAAGGTACCTCAGTTAATACAGAAGGGAGCTGGAGAAGTGGGGTGCTGGGAAGAACTTGGTTTGGGGGCTGGGAACACAGCTCAGGGGGCAGAGTACTTGCCTGGCATCCACAAAGCCCTGGGTTTGATCCACAGCGCCGCGTAAGCAGGATGTGGATGTGCGCACCTGTCATTCCAGCGCTTGGGAGGTAGAAGCAAGAGGATCATGAATTCAAGATCAGCCTCAGCTACATAGAGAGTTTGAAGCTAACTTGGGCTATGTGGTAAATTTGAGGCCAGCAAGGGCTCCTTGAGACTCTGTCTCTACAACAGCAAGCAAAGAATTTTTTTTTAAGTGATGACTTGATTTGTGGACACAGAAACTTGAATTTCATATAACTTCTACGTTGCCAAACAGTTTTCTTTTCAAATGTTTTCTCCAGATCATTTGCTTCTAATTCTGCAGCCCCGGGGCAGCAGCTAGTAGTTTTAGCTCCATTTTACAGATGCATAAACTGAGGCCTTGAAAGCCAAAATACCCATTCACACTTATAAGCCAGAGAGCAGGGTTGATCCTGAGAAGTTCACCTACTGCAACCACAGCGATTCTGCTTCCATCATCTGTTGGCATGCTTCCTGCACGGCTGAGCTGACCCTTCAGGGAGCCAATGCTTGTGGGCCAGGCCTCCGGCTGAGGATTTAGCTGGTGGTTGAACAAACACCAAGGCAAAGCTGCCACTCGTATGTCAGTGGTCACAGGGACGGGCTCGCTGCTTGTGCGTCTGGATGTGCCCTCCTCTCTCAGAAGGGCACCAGCGGCATCAGAAGCCCCGTAGCCCCCTGTCATATCTGTCTGTCAGATATGGAGCCACAGGAACTCTGGCCTCATCTCCTGTCAGTGAAACTGTGGTGGGGTCACCCGCTGCCCATCAAGACGCTTCTCCCTGCGCTGGCTCCTCCCCTGGGAATACTGGCTGGGGTTGGGAGCTCTGGGGCACCTGTCTTCCACTGAGGAGAAAGCTACGGCTCAGGGTCCCAGCCTGGGGTCAGGAGGGCAATGCTGGCCCACAGGTTCCCCATCTGGAGTCTGTTCTGCTCACCCACTTTCCAGACTGGCTTCCTGGAAAACCCCAGGGGTCCTCCTGTGACTGCCTCTCCAGTGCTGGGTTTGCAGCTGTGTGCCACAGTGCCTAGCGAATGCGGGTGCTGGGGATTCCAGCTCTGGTTGTCGTGTTGCACGGCTAAGACTTTACCGACTGAGCCGTCTCCTCAGTTCCAATATATCTTACGCTGTTCATAAAATATATGTAGATGCAAAGAGAGGGTTTAATTTTCCTTCATCCACATCTCTGTAAAAGTCAGGAAAAGCAGTAAACTGGGATGAGCCTTTCTGTTTACCTTTCTCTCTGCCTTTTTGTTCCTCTTGTGTGCAGGCCCTGGGATTTCACACGGGCTTAGCAATCTATCCCTGCCAGTCAGACCCTGCCCAGGGAAGGCAAATTGTTCCAGCCAGCTTCTAGGGAGTGCAGTTCACTCCCAAACACAGAATTAGCACACGTCCAGCCAATTGTTCCTGGATGTGCGCCCAAGACCTTTGAAACAGGTCTTCAAGCTTATGAATGTGGACAGCAGCTAAGGCAGAAATGGCCAACTCACTCATCAGTGAATAAAAGGATCCATGGGTTATGTGTGTGAAGTGTCTACACATGCAATGGAATATTATTCAGTCCCCCCAAAAAAGAATAAAGTACTTATATATGTTCCAACACGAATAAATCTCCAAAGCAGGATGTTAAGGGGCTGGAGGGGTGGCTCAGTGCTTAAGAACACTGACTATTCTTGCAGAGAGCCAGGGTTTGATTCCCAGCAATCCACATGTCTGCTCACAATCATCTGTAAACTCCACTTCTGGGGATGTGATACCATCTCTAGCCTCAGCAGGCACTGGGCATGTATGTGGCACACAGACATACATGTGACAGAACACTCATACACACAGAAGAATTTTTAAAAAAATGTATTGCTGATTGAAAGAAGTGAAACACAAATGTCCCCCTATGTATGAGTCCGTTGGAAGGGAGTATTAAGCATAATCAGAGTGTTGACAGTCCACGGGATGTTACCATGGGATGGCTGAAAGAAAGGAAGAGTACTAAGTGGGAAATTAGGGAAATTGCTGGAAAATGTACGGAGGCCAGGCTCTTCCTGGAGGTCCAGGGACCTTGTCGTCTGTCCTCATGGTGCTATGGGACTCACAGCAGCCCTGGACCAACCTCCTTAGCTTGAAGCTGCCCGTTCCCACCTCTCCCTCCTGTTCCTTGACCTCTACTCCCCTCCCCCACCCACACATGGGTCTTTTTTATTATCGAGGCCATTAGTTTAAGGCCACACAAACCTAGCATGACCTTGTTGTAAAGACTGTGCTTCCAAATATAGTCACATTTAGAGGTTTTAAGTCTGAATTTGCATGGGGGCAGGAGTACGTTCATCCCAGTGGATTAGACCAGTGTACTAATTCTAGAGGAGTGAGCATGGGAAGGGTACGGTGGTGTATGCCTGCAATGTCAGTTACTCGGGAAGCCAGGTTCAAAGCTATCCTGGGCCACAGAGTGAGCTGGAGGCTGCTCTGGGCTACAAGTTTGAGGCCAGCCTGGATCACTTAGCAAGACGCTCTTAAGCTATTGAAGAAGGGGCTGAGGATGCAGCTCAGTGGTAGAAAACCTGCCTAGCATGTGGAGCACCTCGAGTTCTCTCTCCAGTAACACACACAGATACGCACGAATTTATCATTCAGTTAGTTAAGGGCACGTGCACAAACTGCCCATTCCTTATCTAGTTCGTTTACGGGCTGAGTAGGAGACAGAAAGGTCTGGATTTGGGGGCCCGCCAGATGACTCGGTGGGTAAAGGTGCTCGTCATGAAGCCCGAGGACTTGAGTTCAATCCTCGAGACCCACATGATGGAAAGAGAGCACTGACTCCTACGAATTAGCCTCTGACCTCCACAAGTGCACACATAAGACAACCAAACAAATGTAATAAAAAATCCTAAAGATATTAAGGAAGTGCCTGCTGGGTGTCTGCTGTGACTGTAAGCACACAGTTGGTCCGATGAGGAAACAGGAGTTAGGTGGAGCCCAAAGAGGCTAAGCAAGAAGCTGCCCAAAAAGTTTATAAAGCTCCCAGTTACAGAACCAAGTGCCTGGCTCCAGAGTCTTCCTTCATCTGACAGCCCCCGAGGGTTTTCTGCTCAAATCCTTACTCAGTAGATAAGAAAGTCAACAGACTCAGGGTGGAGAGACCCAGCCAGAGGCCAGGGCTGCCGCGGTCACCGGGCTCTGTCCCCACCCTGAACAGGTTTCTCCACAGAAAGAGGTGAAAGAAGGAACAGGTGCAGAAGCAGTCTCGGGACCTGGGCTGAGCTGGCTCTTCTTCATTCGGTCCTGAAACCCTCATTTCAGCTTTGCAGAATCAAGGTCCTATTGACAGTGGGCCAAGACTGTGTGCGCTCAGAGGCTGGGCTGCCTGAAAGGTGAGAGGCGTAGACCAGTCCCGAGGATGTGTTTTCCTCCTGTTCCACATAAGCGACGGCGCTCATAGGGAACAGAGCCGTCATTAGGGTGCCCTCCCGTTAACAAGGATGGGGACAGGCAGGTAAAGGCAGAGGGGGTGTGGCTTGGGGCACATTCAGAACCAAACTATAGAAAATCAAGGCAGGTGTCATATGTGGGGGGGGGGGGACTCTGAAAATCCCTTTGATTGCTTTCACGCCCCTTATCAGCCTGATTCCCTCGCCTCTTCCTTTTCCCAGTCATCAGCCATGTGGCTTTTGAAAACCCGGGGCGATTATACCTTCTGATTTGGTTTGCTGAGTCTGAGCAACCTGGATGCTTTTTCGCCTCTGTAACTGCAACCAGGTGGTTTTTGAGCAGCAGCCCTGAGTGCCTTTGCCAGCCCACACCCATCTTCCGCGATAGCTAAGGTTGCCTGCTTACACCCCCCAGGTACAGGGCTGAGTCGTGACACCTGGGAAACGTAGTTTCTCTGAGAACTTGGGGGAACTTTAAGAAGACAGTGAGCCACTTAGCTGGTACTCAGGGACCCTGCAGGCAGGAACAAATGCAGGCGGGCTTCTTGTGACACGTCCTTAGTCCCCACTGCCTTCCAGGTGTCTCTCTCCAGTGTAACAACTCTTGTTAAATCTCAGGTAGCAGATTAACAGCTCCAACATGGAGGACCTTCTGGGCAGTGTTTTCTACTCTTCCTGTGCAGCGGTCCTCAGGTAGGAGAAAAAGTGGGCACCCCGAGGACCTGTAGCAGTGTTTGGGGGTGTTCTCATTTGTCACAGCTCACGGGATGGGGCTGCTACTGGCCACTCAGGGGTCAGCTGTTCAGTGTTCTACAGTGTACAGGACTGCCCCGCACCAAATTTCACTATTGCCAGGGCAGAGCTGGGCTATCAACCAGCTCTCAAATCATGACATGGAACTTATTAGTTATGAATTCCCGGCCTTATATATGCTTGTCCCACTGGGTCTCATAGCTTAACCTGTTTCTCTTCATCCATGTTTTGCCTTGGCTTTTTACATCTTACTTTCACTGTTTCTCGTTGCTTGTTGGTGACTGCCTGGGTTCTGACCCCAGTTATGTCCCTCTCTTTCTTCCTCACTCTCTCCTATTTTCTCTGTCCATCAGCCCTGCCTATTCCTCTCCTGCCTAGCTATTGGCCATTCAGCTCTTTATTAGACCAATCAGGTGCCTTAGGCAGGCAAGATGAAACAAATGCAACACATCTTTACACGATTAAACAAATGTAGCATAAAACAAATGTAACACACCTTTACATCATCAAGAAAGGCAGCGGAAACAAATGTAACACATCTTTGCTTAGTTAAACAAATGCTGCATAAACAAATGTAACACACCTTCACACAGTTAAAGTAATGTTCCACAGCATAAACAAATGTAACACTTCTTTGCCCAATTAAAATAATATTCCACAACAATAGCCCACTGAAGTGGCCACTCTGGGGGGTAGGTCCATCGAGGGGTGGTGTGGGGGTGTGGAGAGGATTCGGGGTTGGTGCAGTGCATGTATGCATGGTGCCCATGTAGAAGTCAGGGGATAACCTCAGGTACTGCTCCTTGCTTCCCACCTGTTTCAGACAGGGTCTCTCATTGGCCTGAACTTCATTGAGTGGGCCAGGCTAAGTAGCCAGTGAGTTCCAGAGGTCTGCCTATCCGCCTCTCCATTCCATCACACCATCACCAGGGTTACAGATTCATCTCTTTTTGTCCTGATTTTCATGTGGTTCTAGGGATACCAACTCGGGTCCTTATACTTACAAGGCAACCAAGCAGCAATGGGTTTTCTAAGGAACCCAATGGTATCTCAGACAACATGTGAGAATCATTAACCCAGAGCTAAGAGTGTGTAAAATGCCCAGAAATAGTTGACCCGGTTGGGGGGAGGCTTGTCTACACAGCTCTTTCAGAGGCTAAGGCAGGGGATCACAAGTTTAAGACAAGCTTTGGCTACAGAGTGAGTTCAAGTCTAGCCTGGGCAATTCAGTGAAACACTTTTAACTAGACAGCTATTTTTACAAAGTCCTCAGCGGGTGGTTTTCTGGTGAATGTGGAACAGGGAGAAGGATGGTGGCTATGTGAAAAGTTTGAAGAATTCAGGTAGGGCCAGCCTGCTCTCTCTGGGTAGGGAGTGAGAGTTGAGCCTTGGGCACATTCCCGGATCTGGGTCCTGACTTCAGCACTTGTAAATAGCTTAGCCCTTCTTAGCTGGCTTCTGTCTCTAATCCAGGGTGACAGTAAATATGAGAGGTAGCCATAGACGCGATGGGGGAATTAAATGGTGAGACTTAATAAAGCCAGCAGCTGGCTCTTAACAGTGGATGCCTCAGAACAACTTATGAATTTTGGTTTTCTCTCTCTCTCTCTCTCTCTCTCTCTCTCTCTCTCTCTCTCTCTCTCTCTCTTCTGTGTGTGTGTGTGAGAGAGAGAGACAGAGAAAGAAAGAGAGAGAGAGTAGGGGGTATGTGTGGTCTCATTACATAGCTCAGGCTATCCTTGAGTGTATGCTGATCATCTTCCCTCACTCTTCTGAGGGCTGGGGTTTCAGTTGTGAGCCACCACATCTGGCAAAACAACTATTTTAATTTATGAAATGAAGACCTCCCTGTGTCTGGAGCAGCCGAGGAGCCCTGATGATGTACCTACCTGATGCTATGCTTTCCCAATGTGCCAACTTCCTGCTGCATCTGGCAAACCCTTCCTATGGATGCTCGTGTGCAAGTGCTGGTGAGCTACTGGAAGGGGAAGGTGGAGAGGGAAAGAAAAAGGGGAGGGAATAGGAGGGGTAATAAAAGATCCCAGAGCTTTTCATGAACTGTAATTGGCTGTCTTGAGTTGTGTGCCTCTGTCTGAACCAATCACAATAGTTTAGAATCAGAATCCGGAGGCATTTATTACTCCTGGCGGGAGAATGATCAATCAGGGCCAATATGGGCTCAGTCTGCCTCAGCTTCAGATGGGCTCCCAGTGGAGAATCAGGCTGCTCTTTCTAGGAAAGGACTGTGAACACAAGCCATATCCAAACCCACAGAGCCCTGTCCCATGGAGGGACATCCCTGGAAAGATCAGGTTGTGCCTCTTTCCAAGGCTGACACGGCCCCATTTAGACATCTGGATTAGTTACTCCTCTTGTTGCCGTGACTACACTATCTGGCAAAAGCAAGGGAGGAAGGACCTACTTTGGCTTACAGTTTCAAATGGTTTAGCTTCTGATCCTGTGGCCTTACGGACTTGGGCAGGGTATCACAGTGGTGGGAGCATGAGAGGGAAGCTGGTCACATCACAGTCCACTAGGCTGCAGAGGGTGACAGGAAGTAGCAAGGGATAAGATACCCTCAAAGACCTTCCCCTCGTCCTTTAGGTCAGTTCAAGATGCTAAAGTTTCCACGGCCTCCCAAAAACAATGGCACTAGGTAGGACCAAAAACTGTGGGTCTGTGGATTATATTTTCTGTTCAGCTCACTACAATCTGCCCTTGTGTTGAACTGAAGGTCAAGGTTCCTCTCCAGGGCACTCAAACAGAGATTTCTAAACCACTCTGGCCATGTGGGGCTGGACAACTTTTCACAGTGGGGACTGTTGTGTTCATTTGTAAGATGTTGATTAGTGTCCCCTGGTCTCTACCCGCCATCACCTTTCCCCTTGGAGTTGTGACAACCCAAAAATGTCTCTGTAGAGTGGTGAATGTCCCCGAGGGTCTTATTCAATAATGAGAAAAACCATAGGTGCTGTGCCTACATCTTCTTAACTCTTAGGGTGAGTGAGTTTGCTCTAGTGGGACCAGCTTCCTTTTTTGTCTCTGGGTGTTTGGGGACTGGGGCTCCACCTCACTGTGCTAGTGACGCCTCTTGATGTTGAACACACCCTGTGGGAGCAGACTTCCAGCCCCGGTGACCTCAGCTGCAGAGCCTGTCCCAGCACCATCCTCTCCACAGACATCCCAGCCGCCTCTTAGAGACACTTAAGAAAGACACACTTTGAAGTATGAACACCCGGCTTGACCTTGAAATATGATCCATCAGTAAGCTGTCTCTACTGCAGCCACAAAATATAGGCGGCATGACACCTCCTCGCTCAGTGCTTTGAGTCTCAGGCCAAGGGAGACATCGATTGCCTGAAGCTCAGACCTGGTGGTGCCTTGTTGGGGGTCTCTGATAGCTGGGTTCATCTGCCCTGTCCCCATGGAGCCCACTAAGGCAGTAAATCCCATGGAATGGACCTGTGCAGGGAGCATCACAGCAGCCCTTTTGTCCCACGGACTATTAACTTCCACCAAACATTAAGTCGAAGGTAGCTGCATAATTTAAGTCACCACATTTCTACTGGGGAGAATTTTCAGCTCAGACAACTCCAAATGGGTCTGATTTAAGTTCCATAAACTCAGTCCAAGGCAATAAATGTGTGAGTAATTGATGATGTAGCATGTGGGGTACTCGGGCCCCATCCATCACTCCGGGAGAGCCAGGGCTGTGGGCACGCTCCGAGGACAGGCTGATAGGAGGAGAATAAATGACTGGAGACTCAGGCAGCTCTGTCCTCCCCATAACTCCTGGATGCCTCCCCCCAGTCATGGCCTCCATCCCCAAGAGCCTCGTCCTTGTGTCTCCAGCTGGAGAGAGGGGCTGTTCAGGAGAGCTGGTAATAGATACCTCTGTGGCAGCTGTTCTTTTTTTTATTGTGCCTACTGTGTGCTGGTCACTTGCTTCATAGTATAGTGTCCAGCCCATAGGGACATGGTGAGATGGTTCCCCTTCCCTGTGTTTTATAGAGAAAGAGGTCCATAAAGGAGAAGACCTCAGATGGCAGGGTCGGACAGCCCAGAGGCAGCCTTTATGCTTTGCTCCATGCTGCAAACCAACCCCAGGCTGCCTCCGAGGACAAAGAGGGGCTCTGTGCTCTTGGTGGTGGGGGACTTTTGATCATTGCTGAGTTTAAACACCCTACCTGACTTGCACATCCTTGCCTGGGGTTCTGGGTCTCCCTCTCCCTGCCACACCCCAACCTGTCACTTCTGTGACCACCATTTGCTGCTTGCTTGATTTCAGCTTGCAACCATTTACAATTGAAATTGATGGGCACCCAAGGCTGGCTGCTTTTATCTCCTCATAGGGACATTGGAGATGATGGCCACTCAGGCCTCTGTCTGTCACCTCTTGTTTCGTCCCCATTTAAGCCTGAGCCAGGCACAGCAAGCTAGCGTCTTCCCATTTATCATCATCTGTCTGCAGGTGGAGGACACAGTTGGGAGGTGGCTGTGTGCCACCAGCCCTGCCCCTGCTTCCTCAGGATGCCTCTCTCCCCCTGCTTCTCTCCCAAGAGAATGCACAAGCAGGGGCTGCTGGTGCTCAGACCTGCTGTGGGTCTCTTCTCCTTCTAGAGGATCTAATCAGACAATAGAGCAGAGTGTCCAGCCATGGAACTGTCCTGCCAGGGAGGTTCAGATTCATGTCAGTGTCAGATTCATGCCATTGTCCTTCGGTGAGCTCCAAATGTCAGTTTTCCCATCACAAGGTGCATCATTCATTCATTCATTCATTCATTCATTCATCTCCTATGTTCATAAGAAGATGTTGCCCTGGGCCCATCATGGCCATGCTTTGCAAACTTCACTATTAGAAGCCTTCACCAGGCAAACTAATACAGCCCACTCAGGCTGGTAACCCACAGAGAGGTCAGCATGTTAGGATTGCTAGTGTTAAGGCTTGAATCTGAAATGTCCCCCACTGTCATGATACTACACAGGGACACTATGGAGCCATGTGGAAGTGGGGCCTCATCGGGGGAAGTATGCCCGTGGATTAGGATGTAGAGCTCTTGGCTACTGCCCCAGCGCCATGCCTGCCTGTGTGCAGCCACGGTCCCTGCCGCAATAATGGACTAAGCCTCTGAAACTGTAAGCAACCCTCCAGTTAAATGTTTTCCCGTTCAAGAGTTGCCATGGTCATGGCGTCTCTTCATAGCAATAGAAACCCTAACTGAGACAATAAGTAAAGGGGTGTAATTTTGAAAAAGTTTTAAAGCCAGACGTGGTGGTGTACATTTGAAATCCTAGCACTGGGGAGGAAGAGACAGGTGGATCTCTGGGGCTTACTGGCCAGCCAGTCTAGTTTACTGGATAAAACTGCAAGCCAAGGAGAGACCCTGTCCAAAAATCAATCAAACAACAACCACAACAACAACAAACAAACAGCAAGGGGATGACATCTGAGAAATGACAGCCTAGATTGTCCTCAGGCCTCTGTATGCATGTGCACGTGTGTGCATGCTTGTTCCACACGCCTGCACACACACCCCTGCGCCATCCTAAACACAGCAGCTTCATGCCGTGATGAGAAATACCTCAGGAAATGCCGGGCAAAGGCTGGGATAGTAGCAATGACAACCCTCACTTAGTCGTGCCACACACCTGGGGAGGGGCTGCCTATTTTCTCAAGGACCTACCCACTGTAGTGGAGGTCTTTGGAATAATGACCTTGAATTGTCACCAATTCCAAGGACACACAAACCGTTGCCCTCTGCGCTTGCTACTTAAGCAAGACCCCCACCCCCAGATCCTAGGTGAGTGGTCCCTCCCCAGCCCATGAATTCCCTGTGGACAACTGATCTCACAAGTACTCCCCCAAACAGATAGAGGCAGGGCTGTTGCCCTCAGGATCTTTCTAGATTTCTGGACGTCAATATTGGACTTGGGTTTCGGTTGTAAATGTGTCATCGCGTTACAGTTATTGAGTCTGACATCTCAGCGTGTCCCACTATTTTCAAATTGTAGCGGGAAAACCATGAGGAGAAGAGAGTGGGTGAAAGGCAGGCTTCCAAATATGCCTGTCTTCAGATCCCGAAAGGCAGGCTTCCAAATATGCCTGTCTTCAGAGCTCCCTCTGCACCCTCCCATCCTTAGAGCAGCCCCTCATAACCTCATGTTTCTTATCGCTCTCGTTGGCTGCTGACCACCGCTGTCCCCAGCCTCAAGCCACCTTCTGTTACCTCCCCATCTGACCGTTTACATCTTAGATTCTCCATCCATCATTTCCACAGTGGAGTGGTGCCTTCTTGGTCCACAAGTTTGATTTATGCCAAATTAAGCAGGGGACACTTACCTGTCATAGTTCAGAGGCCAGCTGGCAGCAGTCATTCTTAAAGGGAGACGATATCAGGATAAATATGGTCACACCTTCCTGCTTGATCCCAAAGGTGCCTCTCAATTCCTCCATCTTGTTTTTATTATTTTTAATCTATTTTTTTGAAAAATTTTGTATGTGAGTACTCTTTTTACGTCATTCCAACCCCCTGCCCTGTCCAGTTTTTCATGTGTCCCCTCAAATTCATGACTTCTTTATTATCATCGTGTGTGTGTGTGTGTGCATGTGTGTGTATATACAACCTACCACATCCATTTAGTGTTGTTGTACATATATACATGTGTTTAGGGGTGACCACATGGAATTGGGTTATCTGGGTAGCTCACCCCTGGAAAAAAACAATTTTCCCTTCTCCACAGTCATTGATTTCCTATACCTGTTCATCTAGGGGGTGACACCTTAGGAAAGATTCCCTCCTACACAGCCTGTCAGCTGGTGGTGTCACTGTGCAGATCTTGTTTAGGTGACCACATTATTAGGATCATACGGGGGCAGCTGCCCTGTCATAACTAGAAGACACAGTCTCCCAGCAGGCGTCTGGTCCTCTGGCTCTTACAATCTTTTCATCCCCTCTTCTCTGATGTGCCCTGAGTTTTAGGTGCAGGGGTTGGTGGTAGACTATGGTTGGGGGTTGGGGACCCCATGGTAAGTTGTCTCTGTGTTTCGACCAGTTATGAGATTTCTGCAATAGTCTCTATCTGCTGCAGGAGGAAGCGCTTCTTAGGTGTGGGCCGAGGGTTGGGTTTATCTGTGAGTATAAAGAAAAGGTGTTTAGACTTTGGTTAGCAACTTTTTGGGTTCAGAAAAGTGGTGTGGTAGATTCTCTCTAGACTGGGGTTGAGGGGAGGGGTGAAACAGAGCTCGGATAGGGAACCTCCATGATGTCTTCTTGCTACGCCCTCTTCACTTTCCCGATTCTCCCTCCCACGCACTGCCCTTCCCCATCTTTCACCTACCATTTTCTCAGTGGGCTCCCCTCCCTTCCTCACCTGTCTTTCCAGGGTAGTTTTCCACCTGGCTTCACTCCCCGGAGGCATCTCCTTCATCCTCTTTCTCTGTAACCACCACCCGCCTCCGCTGGCTCACATATCCTCAAGGTCTTTTCTCTGCTTTGATAAAGTAACAACTAGAAAAAATCTCATTAATGAAGCCAGACAGCAGCAGTGGGAGTTAATTTCCCTGTTTCTCTGCTCCGTGAGTTGACATGATTTCAGCAGTGACCCTTCATCAGAGGCAGTGTTGTCTCAAGGAGTATTCTACCAACAGACAGCAGGGGATAGGAAGAACACAAGCTGAGCTGGGCATGGTGGTGCAGGCCTGTAATCCCAGCACTCAGCAGGTGAGGGCAGGAGGGTCAGGAGTTCGAGTCTATCTTCAGCTACATGAGATTCTGTCTCAGAAAGAAAAAAAAGTAAAGAAAGAAGTGGGGAAGGAGAGAGGGGCAGGAGAAAGAAAGAACTGGAGGGAGACTCAAGCTAGGGTTAGCATCTGTGCTCGTGTGATATATGCATGTATATATTCATGTGTGTGCATATACATATGTACTCATGTGCAGGCCAGAGATTACTACTGTATCTTTCTCGATCATGCTCCACCTTAGTTTTTGAGACAGGGTCTCTCACTGTTGATGGAAGTTTCTGTCCCACCAGATCCCACAGCCATTCAGTCCCAAAGAAACACGTGGAGGCTTATATTAATTATAAACTGTTTGGCCTATTAGCTCAGGTTTATTATTAATTAACACTTACAATTTAAATTAACCCATAATTTAGCCATGTGGCTTGGTACCTTTTCTCAGTAAGGCATTCTCATCTTGCTTCCTCTGCTTCTGGCTGGTGACTACATCTCTGTCTTTCTTTTTCCCAGAATTCTCCTAGTCTGGTTGCCCCGCCTATACTTCCCGCTTTGGTACTGGCAATTAGAGTTTTATTAAACCACTATGTGTGACAAATCTTTACAGTATACAAGAACATCATCCCCCAGCATCTCACTAGACCTGGAGCTTGCCTATTTGGCTAGGCTCCTTGGGGATCCCCTTGTCTCTGCCTCCCAACCCCAGTGCTACAATTGCAGTATGGTGCATACCACCATACCTGGTTTTTATATGGGTTTTGGGGATCCAAACTCAGGTTTTCATGCTTGTGCAGAAAGCACTTTACTAACTAAGCCAATGTTTCCGGTCCTGGGTTTAGCATTTTGGCTAAGACTATTTTTTTTAAAGGCAGTGTTTCTCTATAGCTTTGGAACCTGTCCTGGAACTAGCTCTTGTAGACCAGGCTGGCCTCAAACTCACAGAGATCCACCCACCTCTGCCTCCCGAGTGCTGGGATTAAAGGTGTGCACCACCACCGCCCGGCTTGGTTAAGATTCTTGTGAGTTTCCCCATGCTCATTCACGGCTAGGTTAAGTAAACAGAGGACATCAAGGACTCATGTATATTTTGGCTTGGTCATTGGTCAAAGAAGTTTTACTAGCAAATAGTCTAAGTGGGTCTTGAACTGAGGTCTAGTGATTCCAAGGCTGGAGTGGGGTGGGGAAGGAAGAAATCTCATCGGCTAAGGAAATGAATTTCTCAGGAATTGATGGACTTTTTTGTGAGAGTCCAGTTGATGGCTATTTTTGGCTTTGTGAGTTATATTGTCTCCGTCATCACCTCTCAATTTTGTTGCAAGGCAAGCGGACAGCCACAAACAACACGTCAGTGTCTGAGCGTGTCTATGTGCCAATCAAAGTGTATTTACAGAACCCGACAACAGGCTTCATTAGACTCAGGGGTCAAGCGTACCGACCTCTGCCCTAAATCACAGTCAGCAGAGAGCTTTGCCGTATTCCGCCTGGCCTGTGAATTCTAGACGAAGAATAACGGTGTTGATGACCAGGCCAGTAACAACAATGCGTCAGGCGTTGTGTGGAGTGACTTCTAATTACAACCCCTCCATCCCTCTAACATCCCCATAAGGAGAATCTATGATTCCCTTTTATGTAAGAGACCAAACCGAGATTCAGGGAAGCAAGGGCACCCAAGGTCCCCTGGTTCATCAGTGACAGAACTGACCACACATCTGCCGACTGGAAAATTCCCCGTTCTTCCTCCCACATTGCACTGGATGAATCAATGCCCTGCTAGGGCTCCTCACTTAGAAAGAGCGAATGTTTCTTTGTCTCCTTAGGAGCCTCATGTTCGAGGTCAGGTCTGCATCGTAAGCCACACACATGTAGCCACTGGCTTGACCTCAGCGCCTCCATTTAATTATTGTTGGAGTTTGGGTATGCAATGTCCTCTACAAGCTCATATGATTGAATAGCCCATCCTCATCCAGTGGCGCTGTCTTGGAATGTAGTTCAGCCTTTAAGAGGGTTGGCCTGCCTGGAGGAAGTGGGTCTCTGGGGAAGCAGGGGTATTGATAGTCCAGCTTCCCTTCTTGTCCTGACTCTGGCTCTTGGTCCCCCTGGATGTGAGCAAGCCTCACCAGCTGACTGACAGCCCCACGTGACGTTGCTTCTTGTGGGTGATTTGGTCATGACAATGAGACAGTTAACTAATAACCCCCCTCCCTATACAGGTGGCATCACTAGTGTCCCTTACTTGGCCTCAGAGCCACAAGGAATCCCCAGGAGCCCCCAATCCCAATCCTTGTAAGCAGTTCCATCCTATGGACCACTGGCATGTCATCTGAGCATCATTGTCGGCCCCTTCTGCCCCGGCTTTTCCTGCTAGCACGACCTTGAGGTCCACCTCACTCCTGTGGCAGTGACAGGACCCAGATGAGAGCAACTTAAGAAGAAAAGAGTTTCCTGTGGTTCACAGTTTGAGGCGACAGCGCATCGCATCGTGGCGGGGAAGGTGACAGGCATGTGAGGTGGTTGGTCACATGGCATCCGCAGTGGAGAAGCACAGAGAGACAATGCTGGTGTTCAGCTCGCTTTCCCCTTTCTCCCTTTTTATTCAGCTTGGAATCACAGCCCATGGGATGGCGCTTCCACATCCAGGGGAGGTCTTCCCTCCATAGCTAAACCTCCGTGGAAGGACCAAAATGGGAATGTCGTGTGAGTGATTCCAAACCCAGTCAAATTGGCTGGAGTCTTTTAAAATTATGATAGTGTGTGTGTGTGTGTGTGTGTGTGTGTGTGTGTGTGTGTGTGTGTTTCTTTCCTACCTTGTAGAGATTAAACTCAGGTCCTTAGAACTGATGGCAAGCATCTTTGCCTGCTCAGCCAACTCCGACTTTCTTTTATTACATTTCAGTTTGTGTATTGGGGGTTGGTACTCATGTCATAGTATGTATGTAGCAGTCAGAGGAGAACTTGTGGGAGTCTATTCTCTCCTGCCATGTGGGATAGAGTTCAGTTGGTCAGGCTTGGGGCAACAAACACCCTTACCCAGCAATCCGAGCCATCCATTAGCCTGGCAGTGAAGTTCAGTTATCCCATCCCCTTCGTCACTGCACTAACCGGTGCTGTGTGGCCCCACATGAAGTTGTCAAGAGAGTTCCATGATGATGTTTGAAGCTTGGGAAGTGGGCTATATTAGTCTTGGGAGAAAGCTAGGTCTAAGTCTGTGAATAAACTCCACTCAGCCCCCAAAGCATCGCGGAGCTGTAACCTTTGGAGACAGCACATAATTAAAATGCTTTTAGATCTGATATACATTATATTTGAATTGGATATTAAAGCTAATAGAATTCTTGCCCGCTGTGTGAATGGTACAGGCAGCTTTAGTCAAGCCTTGCTGAGCACCCTGGATAAATCAGTGGGACTTGGGCTGGCACCTAGCCTGTGGCCTCAAAAGGAAAGTTTAGTGCTTTAAGTTTTATGAGTTGCAGATGTCTTTGGACTCAAAGAATTTTCTTGTCAATTTGAATGTGGCTAAGTTGTCACTCAATCCAACTCATCCGGGAAGTGAAAGCTTAAGTTTGAAACTTCTATTTCGTTTATGATTTTTCCGAGTCGGCTCTCTGACTCTTGACTGTCCTAGCTCAGGCCTCGCCATCCCCACCTGAAATGCAACCACGCGATTAAATGGAAGCCTGAATTGAAACCACACATACAGTTGGTGCTCAATAAGTGCTGGCTGCTCATATTAACATGTGCTTGGGTCTTTATCTCCATGGCAATGGTTAGGGATTAGGAATGCTTCATCACTGTGGGGCTTTTAGAGACTTCCATGAACTCCAGAAAGGCACGGTGCTTAAAATGATTGTCACATTTAAAAAAAAAAGGGGGGGGCTGGAGAGATGGCTCAGAGGTTAAGAGCACTGACTGCTCTTCCAGAGGTCCTGAGTTCAATTCCCAGCAACCACATGGTGGCTTACAACCATCTGTTATGAGATCTCTGGTGTCCTCTTCTGGCCTGCAGGCATACATGGAGGCTGAACATTGTGTACATAATAGATAAATAAATCTTTAAAAAAAATGATTGTGACATTTGCCTCAGAAGGGGACACAATGATAGATGGGGAGCAAGGATTAAGATTTATAGGAACTGACTTCAGAAGTCTGCTCAGCCGCAGGAGTCTGAACAAGCGGGCTGTGCTTTGGAAACTGCAGACACAGCTTCCCAGAAGTTTGCTTTATTCCCAGGATGGGGGTGCTGTCTAGGAAGGACGTGGGTCTACTTGGTGGGAGTGGGTCAACAGGAGCAGCATGGAAGGTCATAGCGCAGCCCCCATTTCTTTCTGTGGCCTGCTTGACCACAAGGGAAGGCAGCTTTCTCTGCCACGTACTCTGCCATGATAGACTGAGACCCTCAGAAACTGGGAGGTAGAGTGAAATCTTTCCTCCCTGAGTCTTCCTGTCCTGTACTCTGCCACAGCCATGTAGAAGGGGCAGCTACAGGCTGAGGGAGGCCTGATGTTATCTGCGTCATCACGTACAGTGATTAAGACTCTCCTCACTGGCCTCACTGAGGTGGGGTCTCGGTCCCACCCAATGCTCACCCACATGGCTATTCTCTGGCCAGCTTGCTCTGAGACTATCCTGTTCTCCCCTCAGTAAGCTGGAATTCAGGCGGGATCTACTCCCCATGGCCACCAGGGAGCTCATGCATTTCTACTGTCAGGCAAAGCCTGCTACTATTCTAGTGATTGAACCCAGGTTCCCATTGCCTTAAAATCCCAAAGTCTGAACTGTTTTGTTTTCCAAAAGGGCTCTCTTTTGTTCAGCTATTTGCTTTCTGTTTTCCCAAGAGACTCTTAAGCATAGAAAACTTGGCTACCCTGTTTGTTATAGCCCCGATTCTTGAAGTCACACCCGGCACTGTGGAGCTGTGTGAGCTTTGTACCATTCTGTAACAAACCGGCACAAACCCAGCAGTTTGCAAACCATGTGTGGGTATTAACCTTCTAGCTCGGAAAGTCAGAAGTCTGAAATGGGTCTCACGGGGTCAAAACCAAGGTTCGGGTTCTAACCCGAAGGGAAGGATCCATGGGAAGGATTCTTTCCTTCCCTTCCAGTTTCTGAACACTGATCTGAAAAGGGGTTGGCGTTCATCCTGCCTTCTGTTCCTCCCAGACAGAGGTCAGAGGCATTGACAGGTGAAGCCTCAGTCTTCCCACCTGGTAAAATGGGCTGTTGTCTGTTGAGCCCTGACTGGGTGACTCAGTTTGATCTTTATTTTCCCTTGGACAAATGGGATGACTTCTCGGTGCCTTGCTGATGAAAATGGGGCAACGAACGACAGATTGCCAACATCTGTACTTGCTGTCTCATGTGGCACCAGTGAGATAGTGCATGTGGCGTGTAGACCCGATGAGGATGCATGGGGACCTTGGATTACAATGGTGTTGGGCATTCAGGGACCTTCACCAAAATGATCTGATTATTTCCTCCCTTTAGCCCTCCTCTCCCCGCCTCTCCCCTGCTCTTCCCTCCTCTACCCTGCCCTCCCCTCCCCTTGTCTTCTTGCTCCTTTGCTAGCAGTGAAGCACCCAGGACCTCACACTCACCAAGCAAGGCCCCACGACTGAGTCTCATGCCCAGTCCATCCTTTTATTTTCATTCATTGAGACAGGGTTTGCCTAAGTCACCCAGGCTGGCCCTGAGCTCACGCCTTAACCAGGGCTGACCTAAGCTCACTCATTAACCCAGGTTGGCCTTGTACTCACGCCTTAACCAAGGCTGACCCTAAGCTCACTCATTAACCCAGGCTGGCCCTGAGCTCACGCCTTAACCAAGGCTGACCCTAAGCTCACTCCTTAGCCCAGGCTGGCCTTGAACTCATTCTATAGCCCAGGCTAGCCTTGACCTCACTCATTAACCCAGGCTGGCCTTGTGCTCACTCGTAGCTCAGGCTGGATTTGAATTTATTCTATAGCCCAGGCTGGCTTTCAGCTCACTCCTTAACCCATGCTGGCCTTAAACCCACTTCTTAGCCCAGGTTGGCTTTGAGCTTGTGAGCCCGTGATGTCACCTCCCCTGGTAGCTAGTGGGTGCCACCACACCCAGCTCATTATTTTTCTCATTTCTAATTTTCTTCTTTTTTCTCCTCTTCATTCCCCACTCCCTCGGCTTCCTCATCTTCCAGCTTTGTCTGATATCTCCACATACCTCTCTTGTCTCCCCTCAACCCCCACATACCTGATTTCAGATTCTCCAGCGCAGAGCCTGAAGTTTTATAACAAACTTATCAATCATGCAGGCCAGACATGGCAGTACCTGCCTATAATCCCAGCACTGGGGAGGTGGAAGTAGGTGGATTATGAATTCAAGGTCAGCAAGTTTGAAGCCAGCCTGGGCTACCTGAGACCATCTCAAAAACCTGGCCAAGTCAAACCAAACTAAACATTTATAAAAATCAGGCACTTTATTAACATCGGCCCCCATGAGGCCCCTTCTGTTTGACTCTTAGACTTCCAAGGTGGTTTCAAAAAGGCTGTGTCTCCTGGGCGGTACCCCTCATTTCATTTGAGGGGTGTTTCTGAAAGAGTTTCTACACCCTAACCTAGGATCAAGGGAAGTCTTCCTTCCAGCTCTGTCTCTTTCCAAGTGCTGGCAATGGAAATATCTCGAAAGAGGCAGCAATTTTTCTTCCCCTGAGATGAAGGCAGCCGTGCTGTGCAAGACTCTGCCTTGTTATCAGAAAATTAGAGTGGGAAAGAGCCTTCCATGCAGCTACGGAGACATCTTAATAGACACTTTGGTTGTTACGCAGAAGTTTCTAGATCGGTTTAATTGCCGTAAATGTTATTTGCCTTCGCTGTTATGATAAGGCCTCGAGTCTCTGGTATCTTCCCCCTCTTCCCTTTCAACGGTTTCCCTTTGCTTCAAGGCTCGTGTTGGTAAGTTTAATGAAACCCAAACAAAGGAAGCAGAGGGAGACTCTTGGAGTTTGAGTCTCACACGCACAGAAGAAGCCGAGCCTGGGGAGCAATGGCTTCAGACTAATGAGGCCTTGCAGCTTAATGCAGTTGACAGGATGTACCCCTCAAGCCGAGCCTGGAGCGTGAAAGCCAGCCCTGAAGCTTAATTGCACCTGCCATGAGCAAAGGGGCCGGATAGGGACTAAGTACGACACTAGCTAATGGGAGATGCTCGGAGCCCGAGATGACGCAGCCTGGGGCCATCGTCTGAGATACTTTATTTTGGGGGGATGGGCATTTATAGAAACTTCCATATCAGGAGCCTCAACCCTGGTGCAACTGATTCTAGGGATGCTTTAACTTGTTGAGGGTTTGGGGAGAACTCTCACCTATGTATTAAAGGGATGCCAAACAGAGCCTCTGGCTTCACCCCACTAGCTGCCAGTAACAAACTCCCAAACACAGTGTGACGCCCCCAGAACGTCTTCAGAAATCTCCAAATCCCCCAAAGGTTTGCCTCACGCTTGCACAGCCCGGCACCGCACCCACAGAGCCACTCCCAAGTCCCTTTAGGGAGTCACATTTACATTCGCTTCTGCCGGTTCCAGACTGTGTGACCTTGACCGGGTCAGCGCACCATCCTGAGCTCCCTCGCTTTCCTTTGTGCAAAGGGCACAGCTATGGCACTGGATGCAAGGAGGCACAGCTTCTAGCTGTTAAGTACACAGAGGATCTCGGCACATACTAAGTGTTCAATAAGCTGTTTCTGTTGTAAGAATCTTGGCTTCACCAGGCACATGTTAAGAGCATACTCAGCCGCAGGCACTATGCTCTGAGGTAAAGGCAAAGGTGAAGAATTGATCATTGCTTTTGTGGAGGAGGTAAATCCACACAAGATGTGTAAGGGCTGCACCCTTCCTTGCTCTTGGCAGACATTACTAATCAATCTCAAGACTTGTTAGCAGTACCTCCTTCCTCACTTATGGCAGACATTAGCAATCAATCTCGCTATTCTTGCTCTCAGTCCCTCTCAACTCCTCTTGAGTCAGGCATTATTAATGGCCTGTGAGTGGACTCTCCTTCAGTACTTCCTGTTTTGAATACCGCTCATAGGAGGGTGACCTTCCTTTCCTGCCCAGCCTTTCAGAGTTAATGGGTAATGTCTTTTCTCCCATGTCAGTCTGAAAGAGGGATTGACATAGAGAATATTTTAAAAGAGCATTATCTTCTTTTTTTTATCTCCCTTAGAAACTGGTTGAAGTAGTAAAAACGGGCTTTGTTAAACATTCTGCAGGCTATGGGGCTTATGGCCCTATCAGGGCCACCTCTAAAGTTTTCTTCAGCATTTGGGGCTTGGAAAATCATCAGCTCTTGAAAAAAAACAAAACAAGACAAAAAAAACCAAACAGGTACCAGCTTTGCAAGGGTGGAACAGAGGTTTCTGAAAACAGCTTTTAGATCACTGTGACCATCACCAGATAGAAGAGAGAATCGACTTGGGTTAAATGCTCCCCGGTGTGTTCTGACATGCCCAGCTCTCCCAATGAGAGTGACAATGCCTGTGAAAAACGAGGCACACATCTGTGACCCTGAAGCCCCCGGCAGGCTCCATCCATCTGGCTGAGAAGTAGGCGCTGGCGTGGGCTTGGCCGATGGCCTTTCTCCCGGACTGTCCAAGGCAGCACTAGCTCACGCCTCAGCTGTTGGTTTATGTCTGCTGCCTGCAAGGTCTTCCAAGAGGCTGCTGCGGGTGGGGGCAGGCAATGGGGGTAGGATGGGGCTTGTGCTCAGGGTCTCAGAGGACCTAGAACTTGGTCATCTGTGACTATATGGTTTGCTCATATTTGATCTAAAGTGTGAAAAGAAAATAAAGAAAAGGAAGAAAGGACGGGAGCAGGCACTCAGTCTGAAGTCTACATGCCTTATTATTTCTTTCTCATTCTTATTTGTCCACCATCTGTCCATCATCCATCCAGATAGCCTTACGTCATCCCATTCAGCCAGTCATCCTTGCACTCACTTGCTCACTCACTCATCCACTTGTTCTAGTATGAGTTGGGATTGCACACATCAGGACGGTCTGAAAGTTGTCTGCAGTATCCGAAGGGTTTCCACATAGAGTATGTTCCACATAGAGTTTTTTTTTCGTGTGTTTGTTACATGCAGCTCAGACCGGCCTCAAGTGTGGTCACTCAGCCTACACCGGGCATATGCTAAGAACCGTTAAGCCGAGGTCATGCTTGGCTGTATTCTTTCCACACTGCCCACCCCACATTCTCTCTCTCTCTTCTATTTTTAGATTACAAAATGTAACTTTTAATTAATCAATCGTGTATGCATGGGGGCACATGTGTGGTCAGAGGCCAACTTGTAGGAGTCAGTTCTCCTCCTCCACCCTGTGGGAGGGACCCAGGCATGGCACTTGGCTTCTGCTTGGCAGTGAGACCCTTTTTCCAAATCACCTCACCAAATCACGCATGCAGCTTCTTTCTTCCTTTATTCTTTCCTTTTATTCTTTTTTAATTTTTTCGAGAGAGACTATTCCTATGCAGCCCAGGATGACCTTGAACACATAACCCTCCTGCCTCAGCCTGAACGCTGCAATGACTGGTGTGCTTCCCCACACCTGACCTCAGCTGACATATTTGAAGGCATCTGCTGCCTGCCCTACCTGGGAAGCCTCCTATTAGTCAGCCCATGCCTTAAACTGGGGCTCCACCTGTCATGGCTCTGCAGGCCAAAGCAACCAACACCCTGCCTGAGGCCAGTAGGCGGGGCTCCTTTTTGTTTTCTGGGACCAGGCAGAGCTGGCTCAGCTCTTGACTTTTCCTGTCTGTTCGTCTCTCCACAGACACACTGTCTGTACCACGGTGGTCACCGCAGATCCCACGCAGAGACCTTGGCAACTCCATTAAGCACAGGTAGGTAGGAGACTGTGCCTGTGTGTGTCGGGGGTGGTGGTTCTGAAGCCCGTGGGTGCCGGTAATGTGTCCATCCTCAGCTTCCACACCACCACACCCTTCTGTCTTTTGTTGGACAGAGGTGTCTGCATCGTAGCCTTACCCTTATCAAATTTACACAGGACAGTTAAAAATAGGGACCTTATGCTCACTCTGACCTGAGTTCTAGTCCCTCCTAGTAAAGCTTTGTAGCCATGAGAAATTGCTTACCCTCTTTGGACTCCATTTTTAAAAATGTTTTTATTATCAAAAATCACACAATATACAATGAGAGAAATAAGGGAAGACCTTTAAAGAAATAACATTAAACTGTCATTCATGAAACAAGCCCAGCAGGCTAGAGAGTGTGACATCAAACCATAGCTAGAGAAGAAACTTTGATTTTTGTAGGAATAAGTTCATACATTCTGCCTAATAATGAGATGATGTATTAAGGGCTGTGCATGTACCTTACTGGTATTGTAAAGAACTTCAGGCTCCAAATGGGGGCTCTTTACCCAGGAAACTCAAGATGGCTAGCTAAACTCATTGCTAGAGGTTACTGGAGAGCAGCGGACCAGCAGGAGGCCTTCCCCAGGATCCTCCATGGCCTGGAATTTATTTCCAACAACTTCTTGGCTCTCCAAGTTCAGCTTTCTACAGGTTACCCCAGTCTCCTCACAGAGCCAGGGAGAGATGGGGAGCTGAGTCAGGCCAGGATGGTGAAACTCACTGACAGATGAGGGAACTGAGGCCCTGGCGGATGAGAGAGGGGGACTGGATGCTAATTATGCTCAGTCCCTGTGATCTGAGAACCCCTGGTGAGTTTCTGTACCTAGGAGAGCCAGTTGGATGCCTCATTTGCTCCTTCATGGAGCCTTCCCTCCAACTGTAGATGATTTAGATCGGCACAATAAATAACCAAGCCAGCTCAAGAATGAGTGTTTTTAATGACTGAAAAGAGGGGAGACTCATGCTACAAGGGTGGGAACTCTGAAGTCCTATCCATCCTGCGAACACCGCATGGAGAGAGCGAGTACACCTGTGTTCTCTCCGTTTATCTATCTGGGGATTCAGGTAGGCACACCCCAACTAGATGTGGTTGGTTGATAATTTCCCCCATCATCTCCCCCTTTTGTCTAAATGAGATCGATCCAAACCCAACACAGCTATATACAATAGGAACAGATATCAAATATAAAATTATAAACAATAAACAATATTAAGTAAGGAATGCATAACAAAAGTTTTACTAAACATTTTATTTTAAGGAGTCTAACTATTGTATTGAAATTAAGCTTGGCTAAATTGTGAGGAAGGTAACTACAATTATTTAATCTTTAACTCCATCAAAGATTTGAGAAGGGAAATAATATTACTTGAGTGGACAGGAAGTGTAATCAAGAAACTTTTAAAATGTGCAACAAATGACAGAGACAACTGACTACCTGAGCAATCACCCAAAGTCTCATTTGTAATGTTGAAGCAACCAACTTTGGCTAAGGCCTAAAGTAACTGACATACCATTTTTAAAGGTAAGAAACTTTTTAAAACTATCTTATCCTGTCTTGGCAGGATATGACAGTTTTGTTTTATTTATTTATGGATACTTTGTATCTCTGTTAGTGGTTGAGGTATGGGCATTTCTTTACCCAAAGGCCAGTTTTGCCAAGAAGAAAGGCTCCAGGTGGAGTGTCTTTGGTGCTTAACATTCTCTCGGGAATATATTGGTGTTGCCAGGAGCGATTGTGTCTCACTGTCACGAAACTACGAAACTCTAAATTAGATTAAAGGCCATTTTTTACAGCTCCTTGAAGAGGTTGAAAATTATCTATTTATACTGAATATAATCTTTATGTATCTAAAAAACCTGATTAGTCTAATTATAAATATGACAAACATAGATGACTATTGATCTATAATTCTCAATACCTATCTAACTTAAAGACTAAGACAATAAACAACTGTGCAATAAATGAGGACAATGACCTTCAAATATAAAAAATGTATAAGTATCTTAATCGGAGGTAGTAATGTACGTTGCGGTATGGTAAAAATATATATATACATAAACAATGTTTTAAACAGAGGTAGAAGCATACATGCATACAATATTTAATATAATTTAACTTTGTATCAATATATAAAAATCTATACCAGTATAATTGTCTAAGAACAATAACTCACAAATACAATCTATTATCCCATCATCCAAGTAGGAGGGTCTTCTGTATTTTCTGTTGCTTTCATTGATTGAATTAAAAAAACTGCCTTGGCCTTTTGATAGGACAAAAATCAGGTAGGTGGAGTAGACAGATGAAATACTGAGAGAAAGAAAAATGTGAGAGACACCATGTTTCTCCGGCTTGAGATGGACGTAGGTTAAAATCTTCCCGGTAAGCCATGACCCCGTGGTGATACACAGATTACTAGATATGGGTTAGTTTAAAATATAAGAGTTAGCCAAAAAGAGACTAGAGCTAATAGGCCAGACAGTCATTTAATTAATACAGTTTCTGTGTAATTATTTCGAGTATAAGCTAACCAGGCGCTGGGAACACAGCCCGCTCCTCCTCATACTACATCCAACCTGTAGAATTCTAGTATCAGTGCTATAGGACACGGGGTCTGTGTCCCTGGGGAGCTGGCCAGTTAACAGAGGGTCTGTGGACACAAATTGGCAGTCCCCAGAGGTCTGTCAGCCAGGCTGAGGGGAGAAACCCCGGACACAGACACAGCCTCAGCCTGGGGCAGGGCTGCTCTCTCCTCATGACAACTCAGCACCAGTTCTTAAAGAAAAATGTCACAGCTGCAACCCTTAGAGGGAGCTGTGAGAAACAGTGACAGACAGGTCAGTCGGAGTCCAGAGGCTGGGCTGTGGCACCAAGGGGACTCAGGTTGAGGGTTTTTAAAAATGTTTCTGGTTTAGTTCTACCCCTGGGGTGGCCACAGTCCCTCGTTCAGTCCACCTCTGTATCAGACACATTTCTGGCCCGGTCACCCTTTCAGTTCGGTCACACTTGTGGCTCAGCCACACCCCTTGGTTGGCTACACTTCTGCCTCAGCCTCACCGGTCGGCTCCACCCCTGGGCTTTCACTAAAAACTGGTGGTGCCCCAGCCTCTGATGCTGATGTCAAGGGGAACGAAGCAGGCTGACCATCTTGAGCCCCAGAACTGGCTTCCTTTTGAGGCGAGAGCCCCCCCCCCATGGGTGTTTTCTTCAGCCTCACCCACCCTGCATTTCCCCCCTGGCTAGGTGTCAGGTGGGACAAACTCCCAGCCTGGTTAAGAAATTACATTAACATCCCATTCCCTCTGCTGTCGGGTGTAGTGGTATACACTTCCAGCACGCAGCGGGGTAACACAGTGAGTTAAGAGTTCAAGGATAGCCTGGGCATGGTAATAAAATCCTGTCTCAAAAAAAGCACCATCACCACCAGCAGATCTCACTCTTTGTCACAGGAATTATCACAGCAAGAGCCAGGCAATAGAGAACATCCTCCCAGGGGACAGGACAAAGCTGAAGAGGAGAGAAAACTGCCATCAGACCCTCATACCTGCCCCCTAGTCCTATGTTGCTGCTCGATGGGTCTTTTGCCATCCCCTCCCCTGAGTTGCCCAGCTTGCAGAATAGACCCCGCTAAGCGCTGCTAAGACCCAAAGGGGCTTAACCAAGCCCAAGTCCAAAGTTGGAGAGGGAGCATCGGCAAGCCAGCATTTCCATTGTGAATATTGCTGTTTGCTTAGCTGTGGCAGCTCCAGGCTGCCGCTGGCTCACTGTGTTTGAAAGGCTGACCCAGATCCTACAAGAGGGTGGGCAGAGGGAAGCAGCCCTCCCCGCCTCAAAGTTCTCCATCTCTGAGTTATGTAACCACGTCCAAGTTTCCCCTTTGACACTCGGAGGAGGCAGTGCAGATTACATACAACTACTGCCGACGGTGGCACAAATTGAAAATTAAAATTAACTGTGACCCGGGCACCTTCAATACTTTTGCTGGATCCAGCCCCGCCTCTGTGTCTTATCTCAAGGCAGAAAGCACGCCACGGCACAGGAGGGATGATCTGCAAGTTAATCTAATAACTTCCACCTGGCCTTGGTGACCGTGACGTGTGGGGGCTTCCACACGGTATTTGCAGCAGGTGGCAGTGACTGGGGGAGGATGAACCGGTGCTGTCTGTCTGAAAAGGTTTTCGTTTGTCTGGGGGACTCTTCTCTACTACTGGATTTGGAGGTCCATTGCTCTCTTACAGAATTGAATTTGCCATTTGTAGACCACCTCTGGGATGTGTTTTAGTGAATAGGTGACCATAACGAACACTGCAGGTAATAACTGATACAGCCCAATTCATTGAGCATTACCTATGTGCCTGGTGCTACGACACCTTCAATACGCCTGACCCAATAACCCCTGAGATCACTGTCAAGATTACTCCCACTTTACAAGCAAGGAAACTGAGGCTTCATGGTTTAAGCAACTTGATTGAACTTAATTATCACCTGTTCTGGAACAAACAGGGCTGGAATCCAGGGCTTATAGGCTTCCCATTCTAGGGGTTCATCCTGCTGGAGAGGGGCCCATGGTCACTGCCCTACCTCAGACATTTCCTGTTTCTTTCTCACAGGTTTTCCACCAAGTACTGGATGTCTCAGACCTGCACTGTCTGCGGAAAAGGGATGCTTTTTGGCCTCAAGTGTAAAAACTGCAAGTGAGTGATTTCCCTTTAAGGAACGTTTTACAATGCCAGATCTCAATTAGCACTGAGATGGGGTTTGGCTCACTCCAAGGAGGCGAGGAGTTGCGGGTGAAGCTGTCTGGGTCGGGTATCAAGGAGACCTGTTCTGATAAAGTCCGAGCTTCGGGGAGACTGTAGGAAGGCTGCCGTAACATGTGCTGGGGCCGGTGGGGTCTCCCACGCTCAGGGCCTCTACTGTGGTTGTGAATGTGAAGAGTGTCCCACAGCCCCATGTGATCGGATGCTTGGTTGCCAGCTGATGTTTCGGATCCTTTTGGACATGGGGTGGGGGTCTGACTGGCAGACATTGGGTTATAGGAATAGATGTTAACTCTTCTAGGCCAGCTCCCCTTCTGCCCCAACTTTTCCTCACTGCTGCTGCGACAGGACCTCATGCTCCCACCACTAGGCTTTCCCACCATGATGGACGGTGTCCCCTGATTTATAGTTGCCCCGCATATTCCGTCACAGAAAGTACACCGTCGCAGGTCAGTCACCGGCCGATTTCTCTTCTAACTGCCCTATAGTAAACCTTTTAAGCTCCATGGTCCTCGGAGGCTGTGGTGTTTCCCTTGGAGCGTCTCAAAATGGATGTATTTTTTAAAGTAGCCACAGACAATTCAGAAACAGGTATGGCCATGGATTTGGTCCAGTAAAACTTTATCCATGAAGCCAGTTGACAGCACCGCTCCAGCCCTGTGGTTTGCTGATCCCTTTGATAATTTGCAAAGTCCTTTCTCTTCCGCTCTTTGTTATCATGCCCCGTCTCTGAAAGTGTCTTATGATTTCCCCAGTTTCTATCTGTAAAAATTGCATCTCAACTTGGAAAAGTCACAGCTAAGAAGTAGGAGTGAGGACTTGAACTCATGCCCCCTTAATTCCTGCTCCACTTTTTTCTATGGCTTCATGTTGGATGCTTATTCCGGCCAAGAGGTGGGAACACCCAGACCCCCACTCCTTCCCCCTTCCTTATACACATTCTCTGTTATGTCTGACAGAAGATTAGAAAGAAGGCAAGAGAAAACATTGACACCAGCCATGGGCTCTGGAGGCAGGTTAAACCGGGTTCAAATCCTGTCCCTGCCATTTAGTAGCTGTGTGACCATGGGCACACCCCCTCATAGTTCTGTCCTCATATACCCCTCTGTATGTATCTGCACACATGTAGTAACTACCTGCTCAGGTCCAGCGACTACAAAACACATTTGACCGTATGGAAAAGATAGAGGTGGATGTGTGTCTGCATGATAAGAGACGCACCGTAAGAGTCTCCCCACCCCTCGCCTGTCTGGTGGCCTCACCTGAGCAAGTTAGCCACACTGAGCTCCCTGCTAGCCTGGGCTGTGGGGAGGAATAATTATTTCCAGCTCCTAGGAATCCTTTAGCTCGTGACCGGGAGAGTAATTGCTGTATATTAGCATTCCGAGCTGCTGTCCTCTGTGGCTCCAGACTCTCCGATGGCTCCTCAGCTTTCTGACTCTGAGCTGCACAGGGGCAGGTGCTTAGGTCTGGCTCAGAGGCCACCTCATCTCCCCAGTACACCTGCTGCCTTGGAGGGGTCTTGACTGTATCAAGTCGTGCTGTGTTCTGTGGGGGAAATGGCTTTCACATCCTCACGCCTGCTGTGTGGAGGCTTTGAAGTCAAGTAATTAGGTGACAGGGACGCAGCCAGGAGTCAGCGAGGCTGAACACTCCTCAAGCCTTTTCAATTTTCAGCACTGGAGGTGGGACCCAGAGGTTTTAGGAGTAATGAGCAAAGCCTGAGACCCTGCCAGGGATTGGGAGACGGGGCTGGGGACAGGAGAGAGGGACAGTCATATGGAGCTGGGGCTTTGGAAGTCGCCAGTGCTAAGTTTGGGTCCCATTTCTGTTTGAAGTCTTAAGAGGCATGTCATCTTGACCTTCTTCTCTGAAGAGCGGACGTGATAATGGCGCCCATCACTGGACTTCTGGGGGGGGGAGTCACTGAAATGCCCTCACCTCACACTGCTACCCAGGAACATTTCTTCCACTGCTTCTTACACTACCTTATGCAAAGTAGCTCCTGGCATATGGAAGGGTGAGGTCAGAATTCAGACCAACTCTGGTTGGATGGTGTCCATGACTTCATCAGTGTGCTCAGCCCTTCAGCCATAACAGTTGCTGCTGCAGCTGGTATGGAGCCCAGCTGTGAGTCTGTCCCAGCCACACACCTCTGTCAGCTACAACAGGAACAGGAGTCAGCTTCATGAGATAGCTGTACAGGCGTACTGAGGCTCACGGTTGAAACCCACACCCAAGGGATAAAGTCTCTTGGGGAGCTTTAGTTAAAGTGAGAGGGTCAACAATTTATTTGCGTGTGTTTGCAAGGACCGACAAAAAGGTGGAGAAATAAGTCTGAGTGGAACTGAAGGACAGCAGTGGCCCTGAGAAAGAGGAGGCCGGGGTGGGCAAGGCCATTTCACTAGTCATTCAACTAATATTTGCCAGTTGGATAATCATTATTGCAGGTTAAGAAGCCGTTATCTGTAGTGCTTGGGACCAAAAGTATTTTTACATTTGAAATGCATTCTGGGGGCTGGAGAGATGGCTCAGTGGTTAAGAGCACTGACTGCTCTTCCAGAGGACCAGGGTTCAATTCCCAGCACCCACATGACAGCTCACAACTGTCTGAAGATCCAATTGCAGGGGATCTGACACCTTCACACCAATGCACATAAAATAAAGTTAAATAAACCATAAGAAATATTTTTAAAAAAAGAAAAAGAAATGCATTCTGATTTTGGAATATCTGAATAATGCAAATAGTAGCATATGTGATGAGGTATCTTGGAGATGAGACCCAAACTTCATTTGCACAGGGTTTTTGGTGAACACAGATTTAAACTCAGGTTAGGCATGGGGTGGGTGCTCTACCTGTGGCCCTGTGGGAGGTCAGAAAGTTTCAAACTGGAAGCCATTTGGGGTTTCAAATTTTTGAACTAAGGATGCTTAATTTTAAAACATTAATACTATGTACCAAAGGGTTTTCCAGGTACCAGAAGCGACAACAGGGGATAAAATGGACAAAATCCCTGGACTGGTGGGATTTATCTGCGAGTAGAGTGGGAGACAGGTAGATGGAGAATGAAGTCAGTTTGGCTAAAAAGATGGTGTGATATTGGATGATACTGGCTACTGTAAAGAGCAGAGCAAACATGGTACCAAGCATGGAGACATCATCTCGGTAGTCGGGTCTGGAACTGAGGCACGGCCTGGGCTGTATAGCGAGACCCTGTTCAACGAAAGAGGGAGGGAGAGAGAGAGAAGGGAGGGAGGAGGAAAGGAGGCAGAAAGGGAGGAAGGAAGGAAGGAAGGAAGGAAGGAAGGAAGGAAGGAAGGAAGGAAGGAAGGAAGGAAGGAAGAGGGAAGAAAAGGAGGAAGGGAGGGAAGGAGAGGGGAAGGAAATAGAAGGACCATAGTAAGAGGCTACAGTTTTAATTCAAGGGCTCTGGGAATTGTAAGCTTTCCTCTTACCTGGGTCTTGTGTATCATCATCTGTTCAGGAATGCATGTGGTATGTGTGTATGTAAGACATATGGCTTCCTGACTGTGGGTGCCACGCGACCAGCAGCCACATGCTCCTGCCGCCATGTCTTCCCAAGCCTGTACCCTCAAAATGTGAGCCATGGCAAACCCTTCTCCCCTTAAGTTGCTCCTGCCAAGCATTTTGTCACAGCAGTGAGATTAATCACTATTACAACTGTTAAGAAGAAAAAGGTAAACAAGATAATTACCCATGGGAGTTCTTGCCCCTCCCTTACCTGGCCCATTATGAGTGCTAATTAATGGACGCTCACACCATTACTGGCTTGACAAATAAACGTTGGGATATCCCTCCACCCAGGAAGCCAGAAACTTCTCCTTCGTGCCCAACCCCTCTCCCCCTCCGCAGCTCTCCTCTTAAGTGCCCACTTCCTCCGGAATTATCATCAGCTGTCTTGTTGGGAGTCTGAATAGATTAATGAGCTAATGGGAAATTAAGGCTCCGAAAGCAATTTCCAGTTATCTAAATCGAGGCGTTCTCATCTAATTGGTTCAGGAGTGTGGAAGGGAGCTGCGTGCAGAGTGGTCCAATGTCCGCACTCTCCCCGCATTGTTCCACAGTGTGGATGCAGCTGCCAGGGCTTGCTCTCCCGCGCACAGCGCACAGGATGGATGCTCTCCCGCGCACAGCGCACAGGATGGGTGCTGATGGGTTTCCCAGCTTTTGGCTTGGTGTTGTCTGCGATCCACCCTCCTCACCTTCCATGGGAGTCTGAAGCGCTGACATCTCATTTATAGGAAACCTCTCTAGCCTCTCCTCCTGGCCCCCTTTTTTAGAAGCCACTGTAGCTCAGACCAGCTAAGAACTCAGCTATGTAGCCCAGGCTGGCCTCAAACTTGTGATCATCCTCCTGCCTCAGGCTCCTTGGTGCTAGCACACACACCTGGCTCTGCCCAATTTCTTATAGGCAGATAGTAATTTACACCAGAGTGTCCTGAGTGACTTTTGTGGTAGAAAAAGAGAACTGAAGCTGAGATGCGTTTTTCTTTCTGTCTGACCTCCTGCAGTGGGATAAAGATAAGAACATCTGGAGCTGGAGAAGTGGATTGGTAGTTAAGCATCCTTACTGCTCATTCAGAGGACTTGAGTTCAGGTCTCAACATGTGCATCAGGGCTGCTCACAGCTGCCTATAACTCCAGCTCCAGTAGGGTCTGATGCTCTCTTCTGGCCTCTGAGGGACCTGAAGTCATGCACACATGCGCGTGCAGGCACACACACCCATGCACGCACGCACGCACACACACACACACACACACACAGAGAGAGAGAGAGAGAGAGAGAGAGAGAGAGGCACATACAGACACTCAAGTAATTTTTATAAAGAATGAGACATTATCCCAAGCCATCAGTAGAGACATCACATTTAAACAAACCCCACTCGTTTTAACTGCCTCATCCTCTCTTCCACACCATACTTTAACTCTAGTTAGGTTAACAGAAAATGTTCGCACAAAGTGCCAGGTAGGGGAGGCATCATTGCCACTGGTTTAGAGAAACAGGTTTGCAGGTTCACCCACTCCCAACCAACAAAGGGATTGCAGCCTGCACGGTCCAGTTTCAGCATGCCAGCTGCCAAACATTTGCCCAGCACAACCATGAACCCATCATTATACCTTTACCCCATGGGATAAGTGATACGATTTCCAGCTTGAGGTTTTTAAGGATGAATTATGGGATTTTTTTTCAGCCCATAATTGCAGAATGATTATAGCTGCTATTGCCCTGTTTAGCCTGGGACTTTCCCTGTTTTAGCCAAAGTCCAAAATGCTTGAACAAGCTCCTTAGTCAGCCCTGAGTTAGACATCTTGTCACAAAGGCAGGTTGGTACTAGCCAAGGAATTAACGTGTTCCAGTTGAGGCCACTGCCAGTTTCCGTAGGTGTGAAACCCCTGTTCAGTCCGGCAAGTGCCCTGCCTTCCTTGGGGCCTTTGGATGCCCACGCTTTCTGAGTCCCTTGGCTGCCTGTGGCTGCACAGGCTGACTCTGCATTCTTTCCACATTGGCACCCACTCATTTGCACTTGGATGGGGCTCCTGGCCCTTTCTGGTTTTGCCATACTACAGGAGCCGTTCACTGCACTTTAAATTTCCCCCTTGCCCCGCGCAGTCTCCTTACCTGTGCTCTTATATCTTGGTTTACAAAATGACTGTAGCCGCAGGTGATAGGAAAATTCAAAGTGAAGGCAGCCAGCTCGATGCAGGAGCTAACTGACCCACCCTTACCAAACTGGAGACCCATGGGTGCAGCTTCTGCAGCTGCTTTGGAGTTCCTAGAGGCCCGGGAGGCCGCCCAGCAGGCAGGATGTTGGCAGGGCATAATTATGAGCATGTATTTTGGAGATCACCCATTTGAAGCCCGAACTTGCTTCTCCACGAATAGAAAAACTTCACTTCTTACAAAATCCATCCTGGGAATTAGTCATCTCTTATGTGTAATAGTTTTTATTATTATAGGGGAAAAGTTGAGCCCTATTATAGTTATTTGTAAGAAAGAGATTCACATAATTCTAGAAACTGAGGTGGGAACTTGGTACGGTCATGGTAATAACAATGCTACTGATGATCGTGTCAATGATAAGATGGTGACAATGATTATGCTCATGGTGATGGTGATGATGGTGAGGATGATGATGGTGGTGATGATTATGATGGTGATGGTGATAGTGAGGATGATGGTTATAATGATGGTGATGATGATGAAGGCTATGATGATGATAGTTATCATGATGGTGATGACGAAGGTACTGATGAAGGTTATGGTGATGATGATGATGGTAATGATGATGGTTATGGTGATGGTGATGATGATGGTAATGGTGAACTTTATAAGGTGGTGGTGAAGATGATGATGGTAATGGTGAACATTATGGTGATGGTGAAGATGATGATGGTTATCGTGATGGTGACGATGATGGTAATGGTGAAGGTTATGGTGATGGTGAAGATGATGATGGTTATTGTGGTAGCGAGGATGCTGATGCTGATGGTGAGGATGATGTCAGGCGCGGAAGCCTCATCACGCTGTAGGCATTTTGCTAAACACTTTAGAAGCATGGCTCCGTTTCATCCATGTAACAAACTTGAAGGCAGACGGGGATTATTACCCATGTTACAGATGAAGAAACTGAGGCCTCAGAAGTCCCTCATGGTGGGCATATCTGTCACTCAAACACAGATCCCCTTAATTCAACTTAATCATTCTGTAGGGGCCAAGGGCTGGTCCCACAGTGAGCTGACAGCAGCAGTTGTTGCCTCCTGCTCTCTCTCCCTCTGAACTATGCAGAGCAGAGTGTGGGCTGGGCTCAGCCTTAACCCTGGACCTCTGCCTCTCTGGCCTGCCATGCTGTGCCCGTGAGCTGTCCTTCCTGGAAGCAGAAGATGCCTGATGGGCCTCTGGGTTGTGAGGAGCACCCACTGCTGCAAGGGAACCAGAGAGTGTCCAGGTTACTTTTTTGCCTTTTTGGAAACAGGCTTGACAATGTCAGGGTCGAAAGTTAAACTAAAGTGAGGCCAAGGTGTTGAAGTACTGAGAATATGAGGGCAGGAGGAAGGGGAGGTGGGCAGGCCCTCTGAAGCCACACAGGGAACCTTTGGAGAGTTCAGAGGACTGCGATACATTCAGACAGAAATCTGGGAAGCCTCAAGTCAGGGAACCTGCTGATGTCAAGTGGGAGTCGATCCAAGAAGCATCTAAACTCAGAATAGCTGACCTCCACTCCAGAAGCATCCAGGAAGAAATGTTTCCTTCCTATCTCCCCCTCCCCCACTGGCATCTTTTTCAAGAAATCCACTTGGAACCATGGTTGAATATGCAAAAAGGGAAAGATAAGCAATTTAGTTCGACTTCATTTGGGTGGGAACCCAGCCTTCCTAAGCAGAAAACACAGGAGAAACAGTTCCCGTTTCTGGGCTCTCCCACGTTGCCCCGAGGCACAGACATGGAGAACAAGGACTAGCACACAAGGGGTGGTTGATGGAGTTGACGGGCTTGGCCAGACACTGAGATGGCAACCCCCAGAAAGGAGGGCAATGGGACCGCAACTGAGCTCTGCCCCATGTGGCCATGGTACCCCACCTATAGAGCATTGTCCAGCTGGAAACGGACATCATTTCCCCAGTCAGACCACCCCATCACTCTCTTTGGAAGAGCAGCAAGTATGCCCATCTATCAGTTACCCACTGGCTGCAAAGTGGGCTTCCAGGTCCCCCAGGGGTGTCTGTTGAGATCCAGGACTTGTCTCAGCACCCAAGAGAAGTAGAGGATCATTATTTGGGAGAATTCCCAGGTGAGATCTGGAGCCTCTAATTCTTTATAATGCTCCCTTCCAACAGAAAATGATATCAGGAGACTATACTGAACAAACCTGGGTTCAAATCCTGACCCCATCACTTCCTGATTGTGCTAACTAGGTCCAGTCTGAACCTCAGAGTCTTCCACTGTAAGGGGAGGAGAGTCATGTCTCCTGCCTGGCAGGTCTCAGAATGAAGGAGAGGAGTAAGGTGCGGAGGACAGATAATTGACACAGAGTAGGTCTTCAAGAAGGGGCGGTCACTCCTGTTTTCTAAGGGAGCAACCATAATTATTGCTACTTGGCTGGGAGACTTTCCTGGCTGGAAAGACAGGCTGGCCAGGCTACAGAGAGTCCTAACGTGAACACAGGAGTAAGAGGGACATGGGCTTTCCTTGGCCAGGGGTTGACCCAGTACTGTCTCTGCGAATGCTGTTAATGGACCCCAGCCATCTAGAGCCCTGACCCCTTTAATGCTGCTGGCAATGGCAGACTTCACTCCATGGCTAACCTACTGTGCCCACCTTACTGGCATGACCAAGCTTGCCTCTTAAATGATCCACTTGCCCTGGTATCTGCATTTGTCCTTGGCTGTAGAAATGGGATCCCAAAATAAGACAACAGGATACTTGGTGAGCCCTCAGTACTTAATGAGTTTGGTCTTGGCAGGGGTCCCCTTTACTAGGAGGAAGGGTAGGGTGGGAGGACCCAGATGTGGAGCAGGAGATGCCTTGTGTTTTGGCAAGACAAGTCAGGGAAATCCCTAGACCCCAGGGAAAGGTCCAAGGTTCAGAGAAGTGACTCGGGCCGAGGAGGTGGCTCAGGCAGTAAAATGCTCCCCACCAAAACATGAAGACTTGGACTGATCCCCAAAACACACGCAAAAACATCAGGTGTGGTGGTCCAGCTGTGGTTGTTCCATGTATGGTGGTCCAGGTGTGGTTGCTCATGTATGGTGATTCAGGTGTGGTTACTGATATATGGTGAGTCTGGTGTGGTTGCTCATGTATGGTGGTTCAAGTATGGTTGCTCATGTATGGTGGTTCAGGTGTGGTTGCTCATGTATGGTGATTCAGGTGTGGTTGCTCATATATGGTGGTTCAGGTGTGGTTGTTCATGTGTAGTGATCCACTCTTGTGGTCCCAGTACTGGGGCATGGGGTTGGAGATAGGAGGACCCCAGGGCTTATTGGCCAGTTAGCCTAGACAACTCAGCAAGGCCCAGACTGCAGTAAGACATTTTGTCTCACAGAATAAGTTTGACAACTCCTAAAGAGTGGTACCCAAGGTTGACCTCTGACCTCCAAGTGTACATCCATTAATGTGAACACCCACCTGTACATACATGTGAACACACACATACCACATGTGAGCACACAGACACCCCCCACACACACACGGATTTGGGCTTCACAGTCAGTTTGACCTGAGCAGGCATCAGTGGTCTGCCTTTCTTGACGATGTGACCAAGGGACATGAAATGACACTGTGCCTGAGTACAGTCACACAGGCTCCAGGAAGACACTGTGTCTGTGTCAGTACCCTCTGGCTCTGCACAGAGGGCCACTCTGCCCTCTGAGAGCTTGGCGTCTTGGAGAGGAATTATATAAGACTTCCTTTGAAGATGGCTAACTTTTTTTTGTAAGTCCAAGCCTTAATAGGATAAACTTTAGTTATGAGGAAAAGTTACTTGTGTAGAACATTTCATTTCCCCTAAAGGAAATGCTGTTTAAATGAGACATTATCTCCATCAGAAAACCAAATCCGAGCCAGCCTGATCATGTGACTCTTACTACTTGAGTGGCCGAGGTGGGCAAATGGTTCTTTCTGTGCCTGCCTGGGCTACACAGTGAGTGAGCTTCAAGCCAGACTTGACAACTTAGTGAGACCCTGTGTCAGCAAATAAATAAAAGATAAAAGTAAGAAGAGAGCCAGGAACACAGATCAACAACAGAGTTGTGGGCCTAGCATTTGCAAGGTCCTAGATTCAGTCTCCCCAAAAATAGATGACATGGACTTATCCCAGGTGTTCCTCTCTACCGTGGGCCCCTTTCCTCCCTGACTTTACAAACAGGGACCTCTGGTGCTATGAATGCTGGAAAAACATTACGGAGATGGCAGAAGAGAAGAAAGACAGAGTAGGGGTTAGTAGACAGAGACTACCATAGGTGGAATACTGTTAATTTGGGAGAGTTGCATTCTCTACTAAAATTTTAAAGAAAAAAAAATTTGGTTTCTATTTTTGATAAATTGTATCCCTCCTATGCATAGGGTCTTGTCTGCTTTCCCTCACAATTCCTTCCCTAGCCCAAGGTTTGGGAAAGGGATGTGGCCTCCAGGGACCTTGTCCCTTTGTGAGTATATCTGGTCTTTTCTCTCTGGTCTGTGGCCCAGAGCAGGCCAGTGAGGCCGGGAGGAACCTACAGGCCAGCACAGAGCTGCCTGAGAAGCAGGTTCGCAGAGAGGGCAGGCAGAATTCTGGGGGAGGAACACTGTAAGTTCCAGCCGTAGGCCAGTCTTGTCAATTTCTGGAAGTCACTTGGGGCCAGCCAAGTCCCCTGTTTCTCCTGAATCCTTCTGTTCACTCTGGGTTAGCATTTAAGAATCTGCCTGTCACCTGTAGAGAGCAGGGATATTTTAAAAAGCTGGGCCTGGGACTCAATAAAAATACTTGGGATTTTATTTAGGGGTGTGTTAAATGCCTTTTCGAGATAGAGTCTTGGTGTGTAATCTGGACCGGCTTCAGATTCACAACCCTCCTGTGCCATCCTCCCAAATGCTGAAAGTACAGGTGAATGCTACCGTGGTCCATCCCAATTGAGGATGGATTAAGCAAGCAGCAACATTTAGCCCATGTTCTTATATAATCTATTTACCCTGACCAGCAGGGCTGCAGTATGCAGATACGGACACAACTATCTCAAGGCCAGGAAGAGGCCCAAGGAGGGAGCAGCTCCCATGCAGAAGAGTGCAGACCTTGCATGGATGCAGAAAATATATGAGGTTCTTACCACGAACCAACCAGGGTGCTGGGGTGGCAGTCGGGGAGGTCATAACAAGAAGACAAATTCCTTCCTTAAAGGCCTTATTGTCTGGGGAGGGGTATATGTCAATGCATGCAACCCCACTGCATGACTTTAGTGTGAACACCTGGCCACTCACCAATTGTTTGAAAATTGACTCTTAGAACTGATAGCAACTGGATCCGGAGCTTGTTTTGTGGGCCCTGAAATAGAAAGAACCGCATTCCTCCCAGAGGCTCCTGTTGCCGTTGACTCTACCAATACATGTATGTCCTGAGAACCTACTGTGTGCCAGGCTTGCGTGCTAGTCACGTCACTGAGCATAAGATAACCGAGACGCGGCTTTCTGCTCAGATCACTAAAAGCCAGGCGGGAAGGTGACCAGGTGGAGGGACGGACAGGTTAGTAGGATAGCCTGTAATCAGAGTATGACTTTCCAATTGGAGGGGAGTCAGAAAGATCTATATGGGAGCAACAGGGATGTTTCGGGTGCTTAGAGAGCTGTACCTCAGAAACAGACGCTTGGTAAAGCGCGAGCTTTGGATACCAGCTCCCGTCTCCAGCGGGAGAGAGATGCCGGAAGTAGAGGTAAGCAAATTCTTTGAGATTTGATGGGTCTCAGCACGAGACTGGCTTTATCCTGAGAGCAAGGACGATACAGGGTAGGGCTTATAGACACAAGGAATGCTGGGAAGGCTGTAGGTACCTTCAGTGAAAGAAGCTTTGGTACCTTGCTGTCTCTCATTGCCTTCCTGCCTATTTCTTGTAGCCTAGGTCACTTCTTTAAGTGTTCCAGGCTTCTTGCAAAGTCACCAAACCAAACCACTAGTTATTTTCCAATGGGATAATGGCCCTGAATGCCCCAGCCGGAGCCTTTCTGTCTCATTATGGCTCCCTGGGACCCTCTCATATGAGCCAGTGTTTCTAGAAAGGCTTTGGTAGGCTCTTAACACAGGAGACTGACCAACAGTCTCCCTGACTGCTCAACAGCCCAGCAGGGACCAGCTTGTCAGCCTGATGCCGCCTAAAGGAAGACTCCACATAATCAATGGTGGGGGGCACGGGTCTATGACTCAGACCGAGTACCCAGAGACAGCATAACTAACTACACCCTAGCGCTCTTCTCTCCCGTGAGAGAATAAGGGAGGGAAAGGTAGGCTTACGGCCCTTTAGGGGTGGGCATTCTCTCTCCTCCCCCTAACCCCCAAAAGAGTAGAATCTCACAACCCAAAGAAAGGCCCATCGGCACCGTCCACTTCCAGAAATGAGCGGTAGGTGGGTCACAGAGGCGGTGAGAATGGCTCTGGCCTGGGGTCAGGGCTGAACCCAGGGTCTCCCACTGTGCTCTGTGTGGGAAGTTCCAGGGGAAACAGAGCCAGGAGTGACTGCAGTCCTACTCCATGGCCAGCCCTTGCTCTCATAAACTAGCCAGTTACATATATAGTCTCGAATCAGGGACCCTTGTTTTAACAACTGATCTACCCTCTGTGAGAGTCTGTACCGGGCATTTATTCCAGAGGCCTCAGTTTCCTTGTCTGTAACATGGGGATAGTAAAAGGGGACCCTTTAATTAATATATAAAATATAGGATAAGTTAGAAACTCTGATGCGATCATGACTTACTGGATACGTGTATCAGAGTGTCACAGCATGCTTAGCATGCGTGAAAAATAGACGTGTTTAAATAGTAATAGTGCCTGTTAGGAACAATGACTTTGATGGTCAGGAATCTTCATAAAGAACAGAGTTTGACTCAGGAAGAATAGAGTAGTTGAAAGCCACTAAAAGGTACGGATAACTGGCAGATTCACAAACCATGACCCTCAAAGCAACAAGAACTGACACTCGGGGGCAATGATGGCTTAATTTAACTGTCACCTTGATTGGATTCAGAGTCAACCTGGAAACACCTCTGGATGTGTTCTCTGTGGATGTTTCCAGAAAGGTGTAACTGTGGTGGGAAGACGCACTCTGAATGGGGACAGCGTCATCCCATGGGCTGGGGTTCCGAACTGAGGACAAAGGGGAAAGCAAGCTGAGACCCAGCATCCATCTCTCTCTGCTTCCTGACCATGGGTGCCACGTGACAGCCCTCTTAGGTTCATACCTCCCTTTCTTCCCCCTGGGATGGAGTCTGCCCTCAGAACTGAGCCAGCATTAATGTCCTCTCCTTAAGTTACCTGTGTCAGGTATTTTGTCCCTAAAGGAGAAGGGTGACTTGGTCTCCTCAGTTTCCTCAATGACCCTAAGCAGTAGCAATAATGGGTGCCCCCATTTTTACAGAGAGACTGAGGCTCAGCCAGGGTCATAGAGCCTGTGAGCACCAAAGGCCTGAGCTCAGTTCCTATGTGCTGTGTCTCCTGACTTCCATCCTGGGAGACAGGAATGTGGGTCAAACTGCTCTTCTTGAGACAGACCTAGGATGCCATTGGATGTTTGCCGGTCTCTTCAAGCTACTACAGTTTCCAGTACTCTCACTCGGCTCCTTCTCTGCCGAGACCCTCAGACTCTCTGACCTCGGGGGAGGGTCTGTGCTGTAGTGTTGGATCAAGCCCCAAGCTAAACCGGAAATAGTGTGCGCTGGGTACTAGGGAGCTCCAGCAAACGAGTGGATGAAGTCCTGTGTTTGAGGGGAGAGATGGCTCACGTGGGAAGAAATAAACGGTGCAGGCATGGAACAGCATCTTAAAATAAGATCAGAATGAAATGTAGAACAACAGGGACTCCCCCGCTCACGTAGGTACCACAAGGGGTAACGCTGGAGCTAATCTCTCTGGGCTCCAGTTGAGCCAAACTGGAGACCCATGGGTGCAGCTTCTGCAGCTGCTGTGGAGTTCCTAGAGGCCCGGGAGGCCGCCCAGCAGGCAGGATGTTGGCAGGATATAATTATGAGCATGCGTTTTGGAGATCACCCGCCTGAAACCCAAACTTGCTTCTCCACGAATAGAAATACTTCACTTCTTGCAAAAAACCATCCTGGGAATTAATAGGCCCTCATGTGCATTTTTGACTATTGTAAGAAAGTTGTTGGGTCTGATTATTCTGATATGTGAGGGATGGCCATAATTATCTGAGGGATGCTGAAGTAGGATTTGGATATGATGATGATATGGTGGTAGGGGTGGTAGGGGATGGTGGATGATGGTGGAGATGGCAGGGGTCATGGATGTTGGTGGGCATGATGATGGTGATGATGATAATGATAATGATGATGATGATAATGATGATGATGGTGGTGATGATGATGATGATGATTGTGATGATGATGATGGTAATGGTGATGATGGTGGTGATGGTGGTGATGATGATGGTGGTGATGATGATGATGGTGATGGTGGTGATGGTGATGATGGTGATGGTGGTGATGGTGGTGATGATGATGATGATGGTGATGGTGGTGATGGTGATGGTGGTGATGGTGATGGTGGTGATGATGATGATGATGGTGGTGATGATGATGGTGATGGTGATGATGATGGTGATGATGGTGATGATGATGATGATGATGATGGTGATGATGATGATGATGGTGATGGTGGAGATGGTGATGATGGTGATGATGATAGTAATGATGATGGTGGTGATGATGATGATGATGGAGATGTGGTAATGGTGGTAATGTTGGTGATATCACAAACTGAAAGTCACCATATTGCAGGTAATTTGTGTAACACTTTACAAGCATGGTATCATTTAATCCTTGCAAAGTAGTGAAGCTCAGAATGTATCCCAGGATGACATCAAATTTGCAAAGATCCCAGCCTTCTGAGTGCTGGACTTACAGGTCTATGCCACCATGCTTGACCTTATTATTGTCTTTTAGGCTAAAATGTATTGTGCTTTGGTCAGTGTAAGGGCAACTTAATGGCGGAAAGATTTATTTGGACTCTCAGTTTCTGGGTTTCATTCATTATGGCAAGGAAGACATGGTGGTGACAGCCTACAGAGTGGCAATGTTCATGTGACAAGAAGCAGAAAGCAGAAAAACACTCTGGACTCAAAGTGGGCGTGACCTTCCAAGCCCACCCCTTGGTAACATAATTTAGCCAGGCCTTGCCTCTTCAAAATAGCACTCCTAGCTGGGAGCCAAATGCTTAAAATATGAGCCTCTTGGAGACACCTCAGACTCAAACCATAGTGGTAAGTTTATTTAAAGATGAAAACTCCTCTTTACTGTGAATGGAAAAACAATATCCTTTGCCATTCACATAAAGTGACCTAAAAACATATTAGATAGAAGGAGACGGTGATGAGGTCCCTGTCCTAGTGCCTGGGTGAGCATCTGAAGACACCTTTCTCCAGTATGGTCAGATGGAAAAGGAGAGCTCAGCTTCTCGATTGTTTGGTGCCACCCAGGTTCCTCTTAGGTTGTCCTCTGTGTGCTCGAGGGCCCAGGCCTAAAGTCTCCATCTCAGAGATGAAGGCAGGACCTCTCTCAGACCCGGGAGAGATGGTGAAAGAAATGGGAAAAGCTGTACCGCAAAGTGGACCCGTAGTTCCCCTGCATCACACACATCTGGGTCACTTCCTGGCTTATTCTAGCCTCGTCTCAGAGATGCCAGTTCCGCAGAGAATCCCAGAGAAGTTTCCAGAAAGCACTGATGTTGTTGGGTGGGAAGCCCATGTCGAGAACCGTGGGACTGGACTCTTTCTCTGACCTGTGCCTAGGTGTGCTAACGTTCTATGGAGAGTACGTCAAAGCTTTAGAGGGAAGAAACATACTCTAACCTCTTCATGGTGAGTGGGATGTTCCGTTCAATCTTACGATGCTGGGAACCCGAGGGCAGTCTCCTGGCAAAGATGTTAACTGTTGGAAGCTTGACCAGGGTGCACAAGATGCCAGGTGAATCCAGAGAGGGTCTGTGTGGAGCTTACCCAGTGTCTCACGTGGGATGCCCATTCGTCTGTTCTAGTTGCTGCCACTGCAGTAACTTGGGGGAAGGGTGGTATCCTTGGGCAGTCAAGCAATGCAGCAGGAAAGCAAGACTGACCTCTTAGGTTTGCCTGGAAGAAATTCACTGTGTCTAACACTCCTGAAAGCCTGCTAATGATTGTAAGCCTTGGTTTGACGTCTCCCAAGAGTTTCCGGCTTTAGGGTAGATGAGAGACTATCTATGGTACAGCGGCTTAGGGGTTTGTCCAGGGCATGTCAATTCATATCAAGACAATAATAGCTACTGCTTACAGCTGTAAGATTCCATTGAAATAGTGTATGGGAAATGTTCACTGTAGTGGCTGTTGGGTGAGTCTTTGAGCACTTGGTATGATGATTAAGACTGGAGTGCTGTTGATGCTGATGCTGATAAAAGCACATTTCAACACATGAAGTTACCATGGATATTGTTAAAAACACTTACTACTTACTCTTGGACCACCCGGGGTGGAACTGGAAAGTCTCATTGGAAGCCTCTCTCCAGAGCTAACCATCTGGGTTGTCCATCCATCTGTTCATCCACTTATCATTCTATTGTCCGCTTATCTATATTTATCTGTCTGTCTTTTCATCAGTTATCCACTCATCAATCCTTCCATCCACCAACCATTCATCCATTTACCAGTTAATCCCTCCGTCTGTCTACCCATCCATATTTATATCAATTCACTCATCCATTCAGCTCATCCATCCACCTCACCCACCCACCCATTCTATTAATCCATCCATCCATCCATCATCCATCCATCCATCATCCATCACCCATCCATCCATCCATCCGTCTGTCCCAAGCCAACCAACCATTCAGTTAACCTATCCAACTTGCTTCTTCTCTGTCTTTCAGGTTAAAGTGCCACAACAAATGTACCAAAGAAGCCCCGCCCTGTCATCTCCTGATCATCCACCGAGGAGGTAAGTATTTAACACTTGTTACCCCATGGGCTCAAGACTCCTGTATCCCAGGCAGCCCTCCCACCCAGCATGATTCCAGGTATCTCCCGATCTCTAGCCCCTTGCCCACCCAGTTTCTTTCTTCCTTCCTGCCGTGTGCCCTCCCCATCCTGTGCTCCTGTGGTCCCTATTTCTTGCTTTCCCACTGGTCCTTATGAGGTTTTAGTGCCTACTGCCCCTGCCCCTCTTTTTGCCCCTGGTCTTAATTTTCATTCCCTTTTTTCTTTCTACTCCATTGCTTTTCCTTCACACTCAAAAAAAGTGCTGGCTAGGACCTTTCCATTGTGTGGTCCAGGCTCACACAGTTGGTCTTGCAGAGGTGGCCTTGGGGAGGAGTCTGGTGTAGCAGGTTTTCTTTTGGACCACCCACCAGCTCCCAAATCACGACTTATTATTAGTTATGAATGCTCGGCCTTAGCTTAATTTAACCTGTTTCTCTTCATCTATGTTTTGCTTCAGGGCTTTTTACTTTCCTTCTGTATATTCTACTCCATGTCTGGCTAGCTGATGGCTGCCTGGATGGCCCTGGGTCTCTCTCTCTCTCTCTCTCTCTCTCTCTCTCTCTCTCTCTCTCTCTCTCTCACACACACACACACACACACACACACACACACACACACACACATACACACACCTAGATTCTTCCCATTTAGTTATTTTCCCTGCCTGCCAGCCCCATCTGTCCTTCTACTGCCTAGCATTTGGCTGTTCCTCTTTTTATTAGATCAATCAGCTGCCTTAGGTAGGCAAAGAAACACATCTTTACCCTGTTAAAGTAATATTCTGCAACATAAACAAATATAAAACATCTTTACGTAGTTAGAGTAATATTCCATGATAGTCCCGCTCAGGGCAGAGTCATTTTAGGCCATTCTGTGCCCTGTGTTTTGGGGTCCTGGGAGCGTCTAGGCCAGCCTGACCAAGCCTTTCACAGTGCACAACCAGACCGACTCAGCTAGTAGGAAAAGCGTTGCACTCTTCCCTGGACTTGGTAGGCGATGATAACTCTTCCTAAAGTCTCACAGCCCAGCTTACAAAATAATTCCCTAATTCCTCATCTTGTGGATTCATTACTCCCAGCCCTCCATGACCCATCTCCCAGGCGACCTCTAAAGTCTGTGCTGTTGGATAAGCAGCTGTTAGCCACGTCTGACTATTTAACTTGAGACTAATGGGAGTGAACTAAAAGCCACCCACATGTGGCTCCCGAGCCCTGAGATCTGGCTGGTGACACAGGGGGACAGCAATTTCATCCCTGCAGAGACCTCTCCTGATGATGTCGCTCCATCTTGTGAGATCGAGGCCTGCTCCTCAGATGCTGGTCTGTGTAAATGGCCAGATGTTACAGCCTGAAGAGCTCAGGCTGTGAGCTTCCAGCTGCCCTCCCTCTTTTCCTCTGGGGACAGATAATTAATAAGCATCTGTATTGTGGTATTTTACAATCTCTAATTTATGGTCCCATCCTGGCTCCCCCATTCTCCTTGTCATGGCTATCCCAGACTAAATCACATGATGTGGACTTTCTTGCCACTCCCCCTACCCCGAAATAAAAGTCAGATATTTTTCTTTGTTTGGGAATTTCTCTGAAGGATCATGCTCTGCTCCCCTCCCCCACCCTGTCATCCTGCCTGTGTTGGCCATCTATGTCTCTTTTCCCTTGAGCAAGCTTGCTTTCTTGTTCTCTCTCTCCCTCTCTCATTCTCACTCTCTTTAATTTTTTATTAATTCCTTGAGAATCTCATGCAATGTATTTTGAACATATTCACCTCTCCTAACTTCCTCCATCACCACCCTATCCACCCTCCCATTCTTCCCCAACCAGGTTTGAGATTTTTGGGGGGGGGCGGCATTGGAGCTTACCCTGACCTGAGGCCAATCTACCAGGGGTCACACCATTAAAGAAATGAAGCTTCTCCCTGGTCTTTCAAGGGCTGTCCTTCCCTTTTGGGACTGATGGTGTTGTCTCTCTTCAATGCTTACTTAACACTTGATCGTGGCTCCCCTGGTTTCAGGCTACCCTCTCCCAGTAAAGCTCTCCCCGACAAGATAACCCCACACCATTTCCTTTCCTAAGGCAATGGACCTGCAGGCCTCTGTTCTATGCAACAAAAGTGTGACAGGGACACTTCCTGCCTCTCCTCTCCGCATCCCACACCTTAATACCCCTCGCACGCGCACGGCTATTTTGAAACCTGAGTTCACACAGCTCCTGAGCCCCTGTCTGAGGTCAGCACCACAGGGGAATCTGCCTCCCACCAAATCCTGCTCCCTAGTGGGTGCTCTGGAAGCTAACTCCCCCAGGAAGGTGAGACCCAGACTGCAGGGAGGCAAGCCTCCTTCCAAGCCTGGTATTTGGAGAGGGTCTCCCTCCTTTCACCTGCCTTCAAGGCCATGCTCCCTGCTCCAGGGGGTGCTTGCCCCTTACAAGTAAATCAGAGAAACTTTCCTGAAGAAGTCCACTGGCTTCCTGCACCCCCCCCCCCACCTCCCTGTTGGTGGGAAGTTGAAAATAGAGTCCGTTTCCATGGTAATGGCAGCTCAGGCTAGGCAGAGAAATTAAATCCCTGGGTCAACGCAAAGCTTGAATTCCTCACCCCCCCCACCTCCACCCCACACCTCCAACAAAAACACAACTAACAAGGAAGGGTGGTAGGCAGGCAAATCTGAACATGAGCTGCTCACTACCATTGCACACCATTGCACGCTGTGTTCCCTGTGAGTGATGGAAATAACAAGAGACAGGTTCTTCAGGATGGAGCTCTCTTTCCCCACCAGGAAGCAGTTAGTTAGCATCACTTGCTTGTGTCCCCAGCTTTGGCTCTGGGAGTAATACCCAGGGGAGAGGCTGAAGGAGCTGAGCCATCCTTGCAGGGATCTGTAGTTATTTGGGACACACATGGTCCAATGTGTGACAGTTTTCTTAGTCCCTACAAACTCCATACATAATAAAAGATATCCTAACAATCGGTTAGAAGCGTAGAGACAGGCGTCCATCATGGCTTGCATGCTAATTGTAGGTCTCATGGAATCAGGGGTCTCTTGTATCACAGGTGAAGTTCAAGACTGGAGTAAAAGGCAGTGTGTCACAGTAACAGTGTGGAAACACAAACATAAAGATGGCAGCTCCCTATATCTATTGTCAAAAACACTGTGTAAGGGAATAAATAATTCAAAAAAAAAAGAAATATTTGAAAAAAGCATGGATCGATGCTGGGGTGATGGTAAATTAAGCCCTGCCATGCAAGTATAAGGACCTGAGCTTAGATCCCCAGAAGTCATGTCAAAATGCCAGGATGGCAGGACACTCCTGGGACCCCAGTGCTGGGGGTGGCAGCCTAGGCAGGCTAATTCCTGAAGCTCCTTGGCCAGCTAGCCTAGTCCAACCTATGAGCTTCAGGTTAAGTGGCAGGACCCCATCTCAAAAATGAACGGTAGAACGAGACCAAGATAGACCTGCTGCCAACCTCAGGCCACGACACTCACACCCACGTGCCCCATCTACACTGACAAGTGCGTGTGTTAGTACACCCGTGCACACATGCACACACACACACACACACTGCAGATAATACAAAGAGTGCAAAACCACACCACAGAGGTCACCCAGAACATTGTCATGGTGGTACATGGCTGTCATTTCCAGTGTCTCCGGTATGTTCTAAATCAGGATGTGAGCTGGGTCTCATGACATGACGAAAGTCGATGAGATACTTAGATTCTCTTTGCTGTTTTTACCCCTACGGACCCAGCAAGGTTAGTGCGAACGGAGTCGGTCCCCTGTGACATCAACAACCCTGTCCGGAAGCCAGCACGATATTCAGATCTACACATAAGCCAGACGCTCCCCAAAACCAACAAAATCAACAAGGTAAGGTGTGGCTTTTACGGGGTGAGCATGGGGGGGGGGCAGATACCAGTGGCAGGGCCAGATGGCAGCTGGGAAGGAGGAGGGGATTGAGCAGGGGCATGACACTCAGCTCACACTCATGGTTCTGGGTGGTTCGTGTGCAATCAAACTTTCAGGGCAGAGGGGAAACATCCCGTGATCAGTTGAAGAGCTGAGCTACTCAGGGCAGAATGCATCTCGTTTAGAATTAGGCCCGTGGGAATGAGAACGGATGCCTTGCGGGGACAGAGCCCTGGGATGGTAGGAAGCAACCAAAAAGGGTTTCTGTGGTCCTTCCAACCCTGGCTGCTCTGCCTGGGATGTCTTCCCCATCTGCCAGAGTAGCTGTGCACATGGGGTGCGCTTTCTGAACATCTGTTGAACTAAGGGATGGTGATCTTCCGGCAGGGGCTTGGATGGATGGGTAGATGTCATTGGGGGCTCTGAGTAAGAGCGGATGGCCAACAGGCTGCCATCTGTACATCTTCCTTTCTGGCGTGATCACTCCATGTTGGCTTTGGTCTGTTGATGGACTGTGCTGAAATCGTCCCAGGGACAATTCCAACCCCACAGTACAAGCCGAGTTCTCATATGCCAAGAGGTGGTTTTCTCAGGCCCCACAAAGCCCCCATGTATTATGTTGAAGATGGATAAACCGTGGTGTCGACTCAGACGTGGGGAGGGCACAGATCTGTGTGCAAATGGCAGATGAGCATCTTGGTGACTGCTGACCTCCTCCCTGGCAAAGTGTGGCCTTGCTTCCCTGCGCTGTCTGTTGAGAAGACCCCCCTTCCCCAACCACTCTCCTCCCAATAGCCAGAGTGGGTCTCAGTGAACGTGACTCGCTGACTGTCATTCTGCCTGAAGCCCACCGACTGGTTTTCTGCTGGTTTCTGGAAGCAAATCTAATTTGCTTTTACTTATATACGCATGTTCTTTTATTTTCATGAGTGTGTGGGTGTGTGGGTGTGTACATGGTTTTGCATATTTGTGGGCACTTGTGCAAGGGTGATAAGTACGCGTGTGGAGGTTCGAGGGTGATGTCAAGGGCTTCTTTGATGGCTCTTGTACCTTATTCACTGAAGAAGGACTTCTTAATCAAACACACAGCTTGACGGTGGGGCTACTATTGCAAGCCAGTTTGCTCTGGGGATTCCCCTGTCTCTGTCCTTTGAGGATGAGGTTCTAGGCAGGCCCCACTGCTAACTCAGCACTTACATGGGTTCTGGGGATCCAGACTCTGGTCCCCTTGCTCATACAGCAAGCCCTTGAACCCCTGAGCCATTCCCCTGCTGGTCATAAATTTGAGATCCTCCTGCCTCGGCCTCTTGGGTGCTGGGATTGTGGGTGTGCGCCATCACATCCAGTTCCTCGCGTTGTTTAGAGCGGTGTCATTTGGTCCTAACCTTTGTGTCTGACCCCCATGTCCCCTCCAAAGCCCCGTCTACCTCCGCTTTCCCTGCAGCTATTGGCCATCATTTTTTATTGCTAGTTCTTGGGGTCACTTTCTGGCTCCTTGTGACATCATCCCAACATTTGAAAGAGCCTGTGTTCTGGGGTCAGGACAAATGGGCAGCCAGCCTTGTGGTCTGTGAAAATGTAGACAAGTACCTTAGTCTCTCTGGCCTCAAGTTTTCCCCTATATAAAATGGAAATGTTTCTGCTGTCTACTGCTTTACAGCAAACCACCCCTAAATTAGCAGTAACCACACTTGCATTGTGCTTGTAGTCTTCAGGCGAGGGGCTAGGAATTAGGATAGAGCTCCAGGGGTAGTATGACTTTTTACCTTTGCATCAGAATATCCGGAGACTCTATGGGGGAAACCCCCATAACTGGTGGCTGGTGGTTGGTCGCATCTAGACTAGGCCACGTTCAGCCCACTGCTTGCTTTTGTGGGACTCAAAGCACCCACTCCGTCCATTGCTACCTTTACGCTGGGTGATAGCAAAGTTGGTGAGCCACAAGAAGGCTATGTGGCCGAAAAGCCTGCAATATTTACCGTCAAATGCGTTTACAGAATTCTTTACTCTCCTGTCTGGTGCCTGGGTTGGGAGGAGTCAAAGTCAGTGCCTGGCAGAGAAGTCAGGCAGAGTGACTGACTGCAGCCTCGGCTTCCCCGGTAGATCCACTCTTTGGCACCTGTGCTTCTCCCATGACGGCTCATGGGACCATGGCAGTATCGTTCCCACAGGTTCTTCACTAAGGGGACAGCTGCACGCAGGACTTGATGTTAGGCAAGGTAGATGCCAGTTGTCACTGGGAAGGGGTTTGAGGTCCCTGCTTTGTGATGCTCACAGTGCCTGTTAAGAACACCAGTTTTGGGGCTGGAGAGATGGCTCAGAGGTTAAGAGCCCTGGCTGCTCTTCCAGAGGTCTTGAGTTCAATTCCCAGCAACCACATGGTGGCTCACAACCATCTATGATGAAATCTGGTACCCTCTTCTGGTGTGCAGGCATACATGCAGGCATAATGTTATATACATAATAAATAAATAAATCATTTAAAAAAAAACAAAACAGAACACCAGCTTTGGTAGAGATCTGTCCCTGAGGCAGCGTCAGATAATCAGCATTGGAAAATGCTTTGTGAGGTTCCTGGTGCCTAGTAGTTATCCAGGGAACCGGAACGAGCATTGTCTTTGATCTCGGAGCTTCGTGCAGAGCGTCAAATCTGGGGCCTTTTACTCTGGTTGCTTTTGGAAGTCTCAGGGCTGGTCTCAGTGAAGAACTTGGCTAGTGCGTGCACGGCTCTGGCTTCCATCTGTGGCACTGCCAAGAGGGAAAGAGGGAAGGAAGGATGGACGGAACGAGGAGAGGCATGACAGTGTCCTGTTCTTCCAGAAGTGACTGTGCATATCTAAGGACTCATCTTTCCCTCAGTGACATCATCAGGGGCCAGGAGCTCAAAGCCACTCCGAGACCTTTCTGTCTGGCTTAACCAGTGCTGGAGCCTCTTGATGTCAGATGGGACAAAAACATGGGTCAGATGGATGAACCAGAGTGACATGGCTGTGCTTGTCTGCCGGCGGGGACACTCAGGAAGGGACAGAAATTGGCCTCTACCCAAACAGCCGCTTTGCCACGGAGGTGGACAGGCGCTCTCATCGGGCTGGGTTATTTTTTGCCTTGTTCTTGTCTCACTGGCTTCATGCAGATTCTTGTCATCAGGCAAGATATGGTTCGGGGACAGATTTCTCAGCCAGTTTGCTCTGAACAGTTCTTGCTCTTGTATTAGTCGGTCCTTTTCTTTGACCCAGTCCACCCAGGTTCATAGAGGCCCTGCTTCCTCACCTGGCAGGCTGGCAGAAGGTGGATTTGGGGAGTTAGAAAGCTGGGGTTTGTAGCACAGGTCCTTAACTTGCTGTGCTGCTGTGATCAGGCCAGTTCAAAGTGTGTTTGTCTTACTTTTCCCCTCTGTGAAATGGTCAGGGTGATAGGAGGGGTGGTTGAGAGGATTGGGTATGTCGTATGTGTAAAGAATTTGGTCCAACACTAAGTGCTCAGGGATGAGAGAGTGGGGGGAAGGAGGAAAGGGAGTAGAAGGGGGGAGGACCAGGGAGGAGGAGGAAAGAGAGTGAGAGGATGGGGAGGAGGAGGGGGAGGAGGTGTGGGGAGAAAGGGAGAAACAAAGTAATGGAATGAGAAGAGGAGGAGAGGGAGAAGGAAGGAGAAGGGGAAGGTAGAGGAAGAAGAAAAGGAGCAGAAAGATGAGGGGGAAATAGGAGCGAGAAAGGAATAAATGATGAGAAGGAACTAGAGGAGAGAGAAGAGGACGTGATGGAAGAAAGAGGGAATGGAGGAGATGGAGGGGGTGGGAGAGATAAAGACAGGCTATGGAGAGACGCCGGACAAGCAAATCAATAGTGTCTGCCAGCCCCTTCAGGGAGCAGCCTCCAGGCCTAGACCCCTACGTCAGGGCATCCAAACAGCCATCTGTGGTGGCAACAGAGGCCGTGGCTCTTCCTGCTGTGAGCAGAGGTTGTGGCTCTTCCCTCTGTGAGCACGGGGTTGGAAGATCCTGCAATGCTGCCTGGCTGCAGGTGCAAAGAACAGAGCCCTACCCACCCAGCTCCACAAAGGGAGGTGCTGTAAGAATGGCCAGGAGGCAGGAAGGCACCAGCAGATCACCGTCCCTCACCAGACAATAACTGACTAATTGTGGTAAATCTGTGCAGTAGACTGTAACTCAGCTCTGCCGAAGCCGTTATTTTAGTAAAGGTGCCTTCTCGAGCTCGGAAGGAGGACCCATGCCTCTTCCAGCTTCGGGTGGCTTCTGCAGCCCTGGACTGCTGGTGACATCACCCCAGTCTCTGCATCTATCTTCGTATGCTCTTCTTTTTATGTATCTCCCTTTTCCTGCCTCTCAGGAGCATATTCATCCTTAGAGTCAGGACTCAGTCCCATCTTAGGCTTCATTACATCTGCAATGGTCAACCCTTGTTCTAACTGGGATTGGATTCTAACCTTCTGAGTGGCATCTCTTGTGGGAGGGCACATTCAACCCATTGACTTGTTTTCTTAAGTTCATCCAACAAGGGCACTTGGCACGTGCCCTTCAGGACTCCATCTTTGCCCTTCTCTTGAAGCTGGTCTGAGAGCAAGACATAGAAGGCAGGTCCCAGCTGCAAGCCGGGGGAGATGCTGAAGCCTCACACCCACACTCTCTGGAGCTGTCAGCTGTTGATTCTTTAATAAACACTTGGGAGGAGATCTGTCAGGAGCAGGGACAGTTCTCTGGGCACCTCGGCATGGGGCCCCTCCAGATCAAAGAGGCACAGAGTGCTTGGCTAGCACCTCTATGGATGTCATTAAGCCACAGCAGCCTTCCTGCCTGGTGTTCAAGCAGCAAACAGGACTGCGACTCCAGAAACTCCCTCCACGTAGGGGTGCAGCCCTTGTAAATTGGCTTGCTGAGGTGTTTTGTCTGTGTACCTCCATGGGTGCATGTGTTGGCCTACGAATGCACCTGTGGAGGTCACAGGTTGTCTGTGTGCGTGTGCACGTGTTGGCCTATGCATGCACAATGGAGGTCACAGGTTGACTTCAAGTGTCTTCAAGTGACTTTGCATATTATTTATTTGTTATTTATTTATTGGACAGGGGCTCTCAAAGAATCTAACAATTGCAGAAGGGGCAGCCATGGCTGAGGAAGCTGGCTTGGGGAGCCCCTTCCTGCCCAGCTTACCCCGTCTGCTGTGTCTCTGCTCCCCCACCTGTCCCTGACCCCTGCCCTGTTTTTCTTTCTACAGGACCACATCCCTGTCCCTTACCAGCCAGACTCCAGCAGCAATCCCTCATCCACGACGTCCTCCACGCCCTCCTCACCAGCACCCCCTCTCCCTCCCAGTGCCACGCCGCCTTCTCCCTTGCACCCTTCCCCACAGTGCACAAGACAGAAAAAGAACTTCAACCTGCCAGGTACCTCTATGCTGGGGAGACAGTGGATACCATGGGGGATGGGGACGAGATGAGGGAGGGCATTGGGTCACTGCCAAAGTCAACCAGCATGGGACCAGTGATCAGAGAGAGTCAAGGAGGCACTTACTATACATGGAGCAATTGTCCTCTAATACCATATTTCCGCTTTAGAGGAAACTGAGGCACAGGGACTCTTAGAGGTGTGTCTTTTGTTTAGCAACAAAGCTGACGTCTTTACCTAGCTAAGTCACATGTTAGAGTCACCTGCTCTGGAGCGGCAGTTATCTGGTGAGAATAATTGGTTGAGATTGGTGGCGGGTTGCTGTATCGAGGCTCCCGTGGACACACGCCCGAGCAGGGTCACTTCACAAGTGCCAGCCCAGGTGCCAGACGTGGCTCAGAATGAACAGTGTTGAGGTCCTGCATCTCCTGCCCTCACCGTGTGACCTGATTCTGTCACCTCAGTCTGCAGGAGAATGAACCACTTGTGAGACACTGTTAACTCCTCATCCTTCCTTGTCATTAGGCCCGAGAAGGGATGTTTCTTTCTCCATCTTCAAGTGGGCCATACCTAAGAGTCTTGCTGCCTCCGCCAGGGTCCAACCAAGCCTATACATAGGTCTCAGGAAGGCTGTGTCGGGCAGGTCTCCATCATTATGCTTCCTGAGCAAGGGTTGTCAAGGTGGCTCAGTGGGGGAAGATTCCCACTGTAGGAGCACAAGGACCTAAGTTCAATTCCCGGAATTCATGTTTCTTTTGTTGTTGTTGTTTTTGTCTTGTTTTTTTTAAAAAAGACTGGTCTAGTGAAACATGCATAGAGACGCAGCACTGGGGAACTGAAGGCAGATGGGTCTTGTGGGCTCGGTGGCAGCCACCCCAGGCAAAGGGTTGAGGTCTGGGTAAAGTGACAAGTTCTGTATCATGAAATAAGGTAGATGGAACCTGAAGAAGGACACCTAAGGATGGCTTCTGGCTTACACACACACATACACACACACACACACACACACACAGTACTATTGGATTCACTTTCTGAGGAAGTTAGTTTGTCAGTTGAGATTTTAAATGGGATCAGCAATGTCACCTCTAGGAATTTCTGTTCGGACGCTCACACAAGGACACAAGGGAGGTGTGTGTGTAAGTGTATCAGTTACTGCAACAGTGAAGAACTGAAATCGTGTCACATGCTCATCAAGAGAAGGGCTGAACACAGGGGAACGATGCTTTGCTGCCATTTGAAGGGACTCAGTACTCTGCAGAGGTTTCCCAGAATACAAAGACATTCACCGTGGGTTTCAGGTGGAAGGAATAACTGATTTGCAAAATAATTGGTGTATTATCCTTCTGTTTCTTGTGAACTATTTCCGTGGGTTTATGCATGGCTTGTATAAAATCTGCCAGGACTTCTTGGCTGTTGGTAATTAGCAGACAGGTTTCAATGTCTTTGTTTGTGGCGCTGGGGACTGAACCTTGGGCCTTGTGTGTGAGGCGAGCATTGTATGACTGTGTCATCCCCTTGCCCACGTGTCTAGTCCATAAGGAAAACATGAGTGATTCCTCCCTGAGTGGTTGCACTTGACACCACTAACACATAAACACTCTGAGACCAGTCCTCACTGTCCTCCTGCCTCTGCCTCTGGAGTGCCGGTGGGTTCCTAGTGTGTGCTACCACGCCTGGCTAGCAGAGGGCTCTCGGCTCCCCCACTCTCTGTCTTGTGTAGAATGGGGAGTGGGTGTGAGTGAGTGATTGCAAACGATGGACTGTGATGCTGAAGTGGAAAACAAACTTGGTGTCCCAGAACCCAAGTAGAATCTCCCAGGCTGACAGGCATCTGGCTCCCTGTCACACTCTTGATTCTGGGCTCCTGAAGAGGAGGAGTGGAGCTTGGAGTGTGGCTGGTTGGTGATGTTGCGTTCTTAAGACTATGTAAACTCAATACACTCAAGCTCGGATGTAACTGTATCACCGGAATTGATTAATCTAGAACACTCAGGAGTGTCCGAAAGGGGCTGTGAGGTTAACAGCTAACTTAACTTCCCTGGTGACCTCAGAGCACATGGGGAATGAGATGTTAGCAAACCAAGTGTGACATGTGGTGTTGGTGAGATTTGGTCCACTGGACTGACCAGTGTTTTCCATCCTTTCCTGAGCCTTCCTGCCCCGTGGAAAAAACCAGTGTAGGTCAGCGGGGAATGGCTCTGAGCACGGATGAATCTGATTTCAGACCCCAGCTTTGGTTTGAGTGGCTTTGATGTCCTCATGGCAAAAGGCATGAAGGGACTTCTGGGTGGAACCTCCAGATGTCTTTTTTCTTTGGAACCATCCTAGCATATAACACAGAACACACACACACACACTCTCATGTACTCAGATGTACATACACACTCACATGTACATACACAATACACTCATGCACTTACACACATGCTCACACACACATATACTCTCATGCACTTCCACACATGCTCACACAATACACTCATGCACTTACACATATGCTCACACAATACACTCATGCACTTGCACACATGCTCACACATACATTCATGTACTTACACCCATGCTCACACACACATATACTCTCATGCACTTACATGCTCACACACATACACTTAGGCACTTACACACATGCTCACACACATACACTCACGCACTTGCACACGTGCTCACACACATACACTCATGCACTTGCACACATGCTTACACATACATTCATGTACTTACACCCATGCTCACACACACATATACTCTCATGCACTTACATGCTCACACACATACACTCAGGCACTTACACACATGCTCACACACATACACTCACGCACTTGCACACATGCTCACACGCATACACTCATGCACTTGCACACATGCTTACACACACTCTTGTACTTACACAATGCTCATATACATACACTCATGCACTTACACACATGCTCACACACATACACTCATGCACTTGCACACATGTTTACACACATACACTCATGTACTTACACACATGCTCACACACACATATACTCTCATGCACTTACACACATGCTCACACACACATATACTCTCATGCACTTACACACATGCTCACACAATACACTCATGCACTTGCACACATGCTCACACATACATTCATGTACTTACACCCATGCTCACACACACATATACTCTCATGCACTTACACACATGCTCACACACACATATACTCTCATGCACTTACACACATGCTCATACACACATATACTCTCATGCACTTGCACACGTGCTCACACACATACACTCATGCACTTACACACGTGCTCACACACATACACTCATGCACTTGCACACGTGCTCACACGCATACACTCATGCACTTGCACACATGCTTACACACTCTTGTACTTACACAATGCTCATATACATACACTCATGCACTTACACACATGCTCACACACATACACTTGCACACATGTTTACACACATACACTCATGTACTTACACACATGCACTCCACTCCAGGAAAAAGAAGATTCCAGTGTCTTAAAATTGAAGAAACAGAGTAGAGTCTGCCTTTGGTGGACACAGCGAGATTGCTTTCTTTAATTTCATATATATATACAATGGATGGTGGTATAGTCACCCCATTCCTCTCTAGTATCCCCATCTTTTCCCTCTGAGTCATTTCTTCCCATCTTGTCCTCTAATACCAAGAAAATGGCACCCCCTCCTCCAGCTAACACCCACAGGCATCAGGGTCTCAAGAAAAGAGGGGCCTCATGGGTCCCTCCTCTGTGGGGGAAAGTTGAGGTCCAGTCTTGTGCGAGTGCCCACTGCTGCTGTGTGTTCATGGTTACGTGGCAACATCGTATCTGGATGGCAACATATCATCACGCTCTTCTCCACCCTCTGGTGTGTGTGCGTGTGTGTGTGTGTGTGTGCGCACGCGTGCGTGTGTTATATGTGATGTGTGTGTGGTGTATGTGAGTGTGGTGTTTGCGTACATGTATGATGTATATAGGGTATGTGTGGTGTGTGTGTAGTAGTATATATTGTGTATGAGTGTGTGTGTGTGGTATATGTATGTGCACGTGTATGGTGTGTGTTCATGTGTGTGGTGTGTGTGCATGAGTGTGTAGCATATGTGCATGTGTGTGTGGTATGGTGTGTGTATGTATGGTGTATATGCATAGGTAGATGGCACATGTGTGTGGGTGCATGGTCTGTGTGCACATGTGTATGTGTGTGTGTACCCGTGGATGTCCCACACTCACCAGTCATTTATTGTCAGCATGTTGGCCAGATCTGAGTCTCCATATTAACTATCATGTCACCCTCTAAGAGCCAGTAGGATTTCTAAGTTTCCACTTGGTCTCGGACAATACCTCCTCTCTTCTGAACCCTGCTCCACATTGCTATGTGATCATGGGGATTTACTTATTAACTTGTTCACAGTCTGTCCCCTCCAACCATATGCCAACACCTTAAGAATAGGAAACCTGATTGAATACTAGTACCTATGGGATAGTACGATGTTCATTGAATGCATAAATGAATGGATTAATGCCTCAAATCCTAAGCACTTCCCAGGACTCTAGTTTTTGTTCTTCAGATTGTCTTCTTGACCTTTAGAGGGCATCAAGGAACACCCATCGAGCATCTTCTGTGTGCCAGACACTTAACATAGAACCATGAACACAGCCTGGTTTAGCTCTGTAGCATTAGAGTCCTACTGCCGTTGTGACAGATGACCCCAACTCAACTGCTTCAAACAGTGCAAAGGCATCGAATATTCCTGAGGTTAGAAGGCCAGAGCAGGTTTGGCGGGGGAGAAAGCTCCATGACCCCAGGTTACCCCAGAGGCTATGGTGAAGGAGCCATTTTCTTGCTTTCCTTAGCTCCAGTGTTTACAGTTTCTTCATTGTTCTACCTGGGCCTCTACCATCCCCTATATATGGGCTGCTCATGAGCAAGAGCCATCAGAGAGGAAGGAGCCTCAGTCAGGAAAGGCCTTCCTGGGATCCAGCTGTAAGGCATTTTCTCCATTAGTGATCAATGGGGGAGGGCCCAGGCCATGGTGGGTGGCTCCGTCCCTGGGCTGGTGGTCCTGGGTTCTATAAGAAAGCAGGCTGAGCAAGCCATGGGCACAAGCCAGTAAGCAGCACCCTCCATGGCCTCTGCATCAGCTCCTGCCTCCAGGTCCCTGCCCTGCTTGGGTTCCTGTCCTGACTTCCTTCAGTGATGAACAGCACTGTGGAAGAGTAAGTCAAATAAACCCTTTCTCAAGTTGCTTTTGGTTATGGTGTTCAGCACAGCAGTAATCATCCTGACTGACACAACCTGTTTTCACTGACCCTCTTTGACCTCTGATTTCCCTCTTACAAAGACCTTTATAATCACATTAGGTTCATTCACATAGCCCAAGAGAGCTCCTGTATCAAGAGTCCATTTAAACCTATCTGTAAAGTCCCTTTGCTGTATCAGGCCGTGTAGTCACATTTCTCCAAGATTAGGACATGAGTAACATTTATTATAAAGCAAAAGCCAAGTTCTTGCTATGTATTCCAGGCCAGCCTTGAACACGTGGTCCTCCTGTTTCTTGTTAAGAACTTGACCATCATCCTATCTTTACTGAAAGTTAAGAGTCCCCCACTGTAGTCAGAGCCTGGGGGCAGAGTGGCGAGATCATTTGGGCCCTCTGAGATGTGGTAGTTTCTCGTTTTACAATTTTAACCTTTTGTTGACAAAATGATTGTGTGTGAGATTTGTATGGAACTGTGGAACCAACGAGGCTTCTGAACTTGTGAGCTGTCCTTTTTTTTTCTTTTTCTTTTCTTTTTTTTCTTTCTTTCTTCCTTTTTTTTTTTTTTTTGACAGCTATACTTTGTGACCCATAACAAATTGTTTCCTGGTCTGTACACCTATGTTCCAGAATCAAACCCACTGGCACTCCAAGGCTACTCCAGACCAGGAAACAGGCTAAGCCAAAAGCTTCCACTCTTCGATAAAAGCAGTGATTTAATCAAAATCCTCAACAAGTTCCCCGCCTATGTGTGTGGGAACTTGGGGCTCCTGCGGCTCTGGGATTTACTTTCTGTTCGAAGGAGCTCGTTAATCAGCTTCAGCCTCAAGGGGAGTGTTTCATTTGCACCCCCAACAAACAGTTTAGCACTTGACGCTATCTGGCTGTCTCTTGGTTCTAAATCATCCTTGGCTGTTGGTTAACAGAGCCGGGGATTCATTCTTCAGCACTTGCTAATACATTCATCCCACAGATCCAGGGTTCCTGGAGTCTCATGAATATGACAGTCCAAGGATGCTCATGCCCTTGTGTATCAAGGACCAGCCTTGACAAAAATATCTCTTGCCAGGGGAGGGGCATGGGAATTTAGAAATATAAGTAAAGAATACAGAGATGCATAAAAAATAATAAGAGAGAAACTGTAAAATAGTGCAGAGAGGGCATTCCAGTGATTACTGAAAATCACCTGTGGTTATTTTTCTGGAGCTTTTATACTTAATATAATGGGAGGGGGAGGAGGTGGACAAAAGACTTTATTAACATGATAAAAAGGACGACTCAGTCAATTGCTCTAACACTCTGATGTTGTAGGAAGGCCACTTGTTGGTTCCTGGCTGCTCAGCCCTGAAATAATCACACAGAAACAATATTAATTAAATCACTGCTTGGCCCATTAGCTCTAGCTTCTTATTGGCTAACAATTATATCTTAATTTAACCCATCTCCATTAATCTGTGTATCACCACATGGCTGTGGCTTCCCAGGTAAAGTTTGTCTGGCATCTGTCTCTGGCGGGAGCTACATGGCTTCTCTCTGACTCCACCTCCTTTCTCCCAGCATTCAGTTTAGTTTTCCCTGCCTACCTAAGTTCTGCCCTATCAACCCAAGGCAGTTTCTTTATTCACCAATGGTATTCACAGCACACAGAGGGGACTCCCACATCACTCTGAGACATCAAATCATTAGCATTCTGTTGTCTAGGTAGCGAACCTGCTGTAGATCACATACATATCCTGAAGGCCACCTCTCCCCAGGTGACCTCATCCTCCCATAGGTTAACCATCTCTAGGTGACACGCATCAGTGAGCACTGGGTGAAAGCTGTATAAATAGTTCTCATGTATTGCTTAGAGACTCACCACCAGGAAAAAAATACACATGTGTGGAGGCTACATATGCATTCCACAAGTGTGGAGGGAAGGAAGAACCAAGGCCCAAGCTGTCCCCACTCAGGAGCCACTGTACTCTTCTGTGGAGTGATGGTTCCAGAATCATCTCCCTGTGACTAGTATTGTCCACATTTTGTCTGTAGACACTGAGACATGGAATGGCTTGCTTGGATTTTACAAGGGACATAAGCAGAGCAAATTCTCAGTGCTACTGGGTCAACTTCTATACTCCAGGCTCAGACCTGGGTCCTCACAGGGAAGAGTCAAGGGACAGTTAGCAGTCCCTATCTCTGAAGGCACTCAAGTTGCTTCTGGTACCAGATTCTGCAGTAGCTTGTATGTAACCCCATCTCTGCTAACCACTGTGCTTATCGCGAGGGTGGGAATATAAACTCTCTCTGACCTGTTCACATCCTGTGCACTGTACTGCAAAGGACCAGGTGACAAATTAGAAACCTTGACCTTTGGTGAGTGGACCAGAAGTAGAGTAAGTTGTCAAGAGAATCGGCAAGTGAGATTCAGGAATCATCTTTTGAATAATTATTCTTGTTAAACCTAGAGATTAATCCATGATTATGGCAAGGGAAGAAAGGCCTTGCTCTCTGAAAGAGCAAAAGAGAAGGGAGAAAGATGTTTACATCCTAATCCACAAGCCTGCACCCGCTGTGACCAGAGGATTGTGGCAGCTGGGATTATAGTGCAGATTCTGAGGGGCACAGATTACCCTGGATTATGCCAAATTCGATCCCATAAGGGGCAGGCAAGAAGGCCAACAGAAAATGATGTCAGAACAAAACAGACTGAGGAGGATTTCTGGGGAGCCAAGAAGTACTAGACTTGACTCTCTGCTGACCATGCTTGCTAGAGAAGATAAACCACCTGCCCAAAGGACTTGGGTTGGAGTCTCCAGGGAGCCCAAACCATATGCCTTGTTCATGGCTCTTTAAGACTCATTTTACTATTCCAGCCTCCAGACTATAGAGCAATGGTTCTGAACCTTCCTAACGCTGTGAACCTTTAGTTAGTTCTTCATGTTGTGGTGATGCCCCCAACCACAAAATTATTTTGTTGCTACTTCATAACTTTAATTTTGCTACTGTTATGAATCATAGTGTAAATATCTGATATGCAGGGTATCTGATATGTGCCCCCAAAGGAGTTGCAACCCACAGGTAGCAACAGGAATCTCTGCTGTTAAGGAATCTGTCTCTGCTAAGGGATCTGTCTCTGCTGAGGGATCTGTTAGCACTGTTGGGAGTCCCTGCGTTTATTGCCACTTTATTATGGTGCAAAGAAAATAATTAGTTGAAAAGTTTGATGCCAAAAATTTGCCTAAAGGATCTGTAAAGGCAAAGATGATTTTGGATTACAGCTTCATGGTGGTGGTGGTGGTGGTGATGGTGTGTATGTCACTGTGCCTCTGAGAGGGCGTGGCCTGATTTTAGGGAGTGTGAGATATCAAATGGTTGGGACCCCCGTGTTCCTACTCCCTTATAATCAGGGTGTCTGCTGCAGCGTGGACACTCTGGGGGTGGGCGGAGAACGACTCTGCCCTGACAATGGGAATGGGGCTGGGTACCCAACCAGACGGCACTCGGGCGGTAAGCACGTGGTGTGGGCGGTACTCACGCCGTGTGGGCGCTACTCACGCCGTGTGGGCGCTACTCACGCACTCGGGCGGTACTCACACGGCGTTCTCTCTTTTGCAAGCTTCCCACTACTACAAATATAAGCAGCAGTTCATCTTCCCAGGTGAGTGTCCTGGGGACTGGCCCTCTGAGGAACAGGGATTGCCGGGGCTGGTGGAAAGAGGTCAGGAGCTCTGCAAGAGCAGAGAGGAGACTAGTGGGGTCTCCACACTCCAGGGTAACATCTGGACATGGAAGAGGAGAAGGTAAGGGTGGGAGATCCCAAGGGCACCAAGGGACCCAAGGATATACCCAGCACGGTGGAAGCCTAGATGGTCAGCAAGTCAAAGGGACCCGGGCTGGACACAGGTGTGAACCGAGTAGTCTCCTTGATCCAAAGCGGTGTGAGTAGTGAGGAGGATTCAGGGATGGGCAGTGGATGCTTAGGCATCCTGTCTAGTCACCTTGGCAGTGAGGATGTGTATGCAGCATCTCTAGAGTGCTGGTCCATCTCAGTGGGTGAGGCAGGGGGAAAGGAAACTGGCCAACACTGGAATCCATAACACCGGCTAGGGTTGCTGGCTGCTGTGTCTCTTGGGCGGGTGAGGGTCATGGGCCTCCATGTTTGATCTCTGCGTATCTGCTCTCTGCCTCTCAGATGTGGTGCCTGTACCGGAGACGCCCACCCGGGCGCCCCAAGTCATCCTGCATCCTGTCACCTCTAATACAATGTAAGTGACTTCCTCCCTTGCCCCAAGCTTCAGTACCTTCAGCCTTCTTGGTTCCTCAAACCTGAGGGAGATGAGTCAGGGACAGAGAGACACAGGACATGACTCAGTAGAGAGAAGGGGGCTGGCACCTGAAGCTGAGAGAGAAATGATAAGAGACAATATTAGCCCCCACAAGCCAGCTCTTCCTGTGGCACTGGTCCTCCATGGCAACTCCAGTTTCTAGAGGTCACACCATTACCTCACAGCGTCCTCCTGATTCCAGACAGTTGTCCTAGGCAATAGTTAGACTTCAGCGTATACCATGGTCTCCCTTTTTAAAAAGTGTCCTTTAAGCTGACCCTGGTGGCACTTGCCTGTCATTCAAGATGCTTGGGAGGTCAAAGCAAAAGAATTACAAGTTCAAAGCCAACGTGAGCAACTTAATAAGGCCCGGTATTAAAATCTAAACATCTAAAAAAAGTTCTAGATTCAATCCCTGATCCGGGGGGGGGGGGAGGGGGAGATAGGGTAAGAGAAAGAAAAAAAAGATAAAGGAAATATACAGTTTTCACCTGGGATCAACGAACTCTAGCCTGTCAGACAAATCCATCTGTCACTTGTTTTTACAAGTAAAGTTTTATTGAAACACCGCCATGCTCGTGTATTGACAGGGCCTTGACTGACTGCCTTCTCAGTACAGCAGGAGGGTGGAGAGGCTGTAAGGAAGCATATGGCTCCCCAAAGTAAAAAAAAAAAAAATTGACTCTCTGGCCCCTTGCAGAAAGCGCCTGCTAGCCTCTGTTATTTATACCACCGTGAAATGAGCAGGAGCTAATTTGGAAGAATTTAGGATATTCTGTGAACAAGGAAGGGAAACTTGCCCCTTGGAATTTCATGCTGCTAGAATATCCTAGCAGCTTTCTAGTATTTGAAATACCCATTCATGTATTTGTGACTCGTGACAGAGACAGTTACATTCCTTGCCGTCCTGTTTCATCTTTAGCGCAGTGACACCGATTTCCCGTGAGAGTCTGGGCTCTTCATAGGCAGCGTCTTCCTGGCTATATAGAATGTCACACTGATGTGGAATTCAGATCTCCCTGTGGTAAACAAGGTGGCCACAAAGTGTTGGTGCACACATCCCCCAGGATGACCTATTGCTTAGACAAGCAGGAAGTCCCCCCTCCTTCCCTTTTGTGCCTGTACCCAGAGTCGGGCATGCTGGGATGTGTCACGGTTCACAATTCTCATTTCTGCCCGCTTGCCTTTCCTTCTCGCCTCCCTAATGGCTCCATCCCACTTGACCTGCATCAGGACTCTGTGAAGCGCAGACATGGTTGGTGCGTCTCTAAAATCAAAGGAGCGGTGTCTCGCCGGCAGGCACTTTGCTGACCCAGATCTCTGGGTCAGGTTCTCTGCTGCTCACAACCCGCTGCCTGCTTTGTACGAGATGAACTCCAAGTTATTAGCGATAGTCGGAGTTGCCGCGGCGGCGCGGGGAGCTGCTTATGATCTGTTTAAATGTGCGAGGAGTAATGGACAGGATGGTTGCAGCGGGCAGCCGTTGAATAGCCCTGGCAGCTGGAATCCCACCTTCAAACAGAAAGGAGTGGGCTGCCCTAGGGTGATTAGGCGAGGAGGGGGATTCCCGTATGTCCTGTTTTCTTCACCGTCCCCACAGGCTCATCCCACTTCCTAAGGCTACACCATAAGTAATGTAGCCAGCAGCGACTCTCCCTCCCTTTAGCTGAGTCTGCAGGGCCCTCAGCTCCCTGACATCTAAGGGTTGGGATAGGGAGACTCCTCCCACAATAGGGTGGGGAGGGCAGTGGCTAAAGTTCCATCAGAGAAATATCAAGAGGACACGGCTTTCCTGGCAGTGGCTCTGTGCTAGGTCTTCTGAGTTTTGTGTGCAATCTGTGGCCAAGCGGCTCTGTCCCCACTGTTCTCCCTGGACATACATCCTTAAGTGTCAAAATCATCTCCAAATGCCCCTGTAAACACTTCGTGTACCCCACATCCCCATTACCAGAACTGCACATTTGACAGTGTCCTCATGCTGTTAATGCACAGCCAGTTAGAGCATCCCTACTGCCCTCCTAGTGTGCCCACGCAACTCGAGACCGGCCCTTCCACACATCCCGTCATCACTCACGTTGCCCGCATAGACCCATTTTCTCCCCACCACCCACGCTTAGAATACGGCTGCAGCGTTTGAGCTGTGCACATGTGACACACACTGACACGTGTGTCTTCCCACCCAGCAAAGCTCTCTTGGTTTTCTTCCACATGTTGGTGCCATGAGATTGGCCAAGTTAAACTCCAACACCATTGTCTGTCACTCCTCTATTGCTGGGAAGAGACACCATGGTAAGGCAAGTCCTATCAAAGACAGTGTTTAATCGGGGGCTTCCTTACAGTTTCAGAGGGTTAGCTGGTTTAGGCAGGAGAATGAGCTCAGTCTGGGTCTTTGAACTCTCAAAGACCATCCTCAGGGGCACACTCCCTCCAACAAGGCCATACCTCCTAATCCTTTCAAATAGGGTCACAATCTAGCAATTATTTGGGCCCATGGGGGTCACTCTTATTTAGACCACGATAACCATCAACTTCCAAATGTGCCCAGTGTGTCGGTCTTTCTTCTGGGAATCCCCACAACACTCCACTTGTTCAGCTCACTGGTGGCTGCTGGCCCTTGTTGCTTTCAGCCCTCCCCCTTCCCCGCACCTATCTGCAGTAAGCTCTTTCAGTCGTACAAAGACTTCGCTTCATGCCAGGAGCCATGCTGCCGCCAACTCTAGAGCCTCCTTCCAAAGACATGCCTGGCCCAGAGCTCTAGATGCGTAGGTGAATGAGTTAAAAATGAATAGACGAACAGACAAATGCATTGATGTTAAAAATCCTTGTAAGGGGGTGATGGCTCAGCAGCTAAGAGTGAAGAGACCCCCGGTAAGGGGAGACCCTCCAGCAGACGCTCCCCACCAAGAGAAGACTACAGTCAACCTCGGCTGCACAAGCAAGAGGCGTTTATTAGTTGGTTACATAGGCCTGCGGATGCTGCAGCAATCGGGTTGCTGAGCATGCCGGGCTCAGAGAACAAAGCAGTTTATATAGGATTTTGGGGCAGGCAGCTTTAGAGTACCCAGCAACAAGTATTTCATTGGTTAATTCATATAGAGCATAGGGTTATTTTGGGGCGCAGTGATTTGTTTCACTTTGGATTCCTGGGAAAACCACAAAAACAGACATGTCTCCTAATGACGAGGACACTGTGTTTGGCAGGGTCTTACTGCCCTTCTTTATCACTCCTATTTTGGCTATCCCAGGTGGGCTAGCTGGTGAGTTATGGGTCATGGTGCCCATCTGTTGCTCCCCGTTATCTTTTGGTCCTTGACTGCCTAGAAGGGCACCCAACTTTGACTTTATTTCTCTTTTTTTTTAAATTCTTTCAAGAGCACTTACCAACCTCTTGCAAGTTCGGTCCCCAGCGCCAGCATCGGGTAGTGAGCTAGTCTTATGTCTGTTGCTGTGATGAACACCGTGACCAAAATCACCTTGTAGCAGGAAGAGTTCCTGTCAGCTTACAGTTCTCAGGTCACACGCTGTCCCTGAGCGAAGTCAGGGAAGGGACTCGAGGCAGGGACCTGGAGGCTGGCCATGGAGGGTGCTGCTTACTGCCTTGATCTCCATGGCTCGCTCTGTTTCCTCTCTTACACAACTCAGGAGCCTAGGGGATGGCACCACCCGCAGTGGACCGGGCCCTCCCACACCAATCACCAATCAAGAAAATGTCCCACAGACTTGCCAGCAGGCCGGTCTGATGGAAGTGTTTCTCAGTTGAGGTTCCTCCTCCCAGATAACTCTAGCTTGTGTCAAGTTTTAGAAATGCGCTACCATCACGGGTGGCTCATAACCCCATGTGACTCCAGCCTCCAGAGCATCAGCTGCCCTCTGACTTTGGTAGGTAACACAAGCATGCACATACACACACAGACACATCATTAAAAATAAAACTAAATCTTCCTTTTAAAGACCCCTATGGGAGAGTCTGAACCTGAAGTTTAGAAGTGTGGTTTATTCTTTCCCGGTGCACATTAGACCTCGGAGGAGTTGCTCACCTGTGATGTTTCTGCCCACCTGAGAAGAGGCTGCTATGCTAGTTGAAGCCGTAGCCATAAAGGCAAGCGAGTCCTGAGCAAACCGGGAGAATTTCTTCTAAAATAACGGTCTTGTGAGCGCTTTCTGTACTCACAGCTGTGCATTGTTTCAGACCGAAGCGTTGGAATGACACACGAGTTGAAGGTTTCATGACCAACGCTCTCCACTTCAGACTCTTGAGCATGGCTCCCTCTAGTCGACCCCCGACCAGCAGGAATACAACCACACTCAGGATTCTTCCCATATCACGCTTTATTTTGAGAGCCTCTCGGTTAAAAGTTTTACGGGAAAAAGAGGGAGGGAAAGCAAAAGGAAGGGAGTGCAGAAGTGAGAGGGGAAGGCGAAGGGGACAAAGGGGCGAAGGGGATGCGAAGGGGGTGAGCTCCAAATGGAGGCTGCTTATATAGGGAAAAAAGACACGGTTCGAACCTCAATTGGCTGCAGATAAGCCTGTGGACACCAGGACCCTCAGGATTGGTTAGGGACCCCAAGGTTGAAATGCATTCGGAAAGCGCCTGGACACTCAGTCATGGAGCATTGCCAAATATGGAATTGTTTACCTCTGAACTGCCAGGGTGAAATCGCCATCTTGTAATGGCGTTTTGCCTGCGGCTCCCTGCAGCTCCCCTTAAATCTAGAGTTGTAAGGGTCACGGGTGTTTCTCCCCCCCCTCTGATTTGCAGCTTGGAAGGAAATCCATTACTTCAGATTGAAGTGGAACCAACTTCAGAGGTGAGAATTGGAGACCGGAGAGGTGGCTTTGGCTCGAGGTTGGCAAAACTGCCTGGTGTCGTTGATGACGCAGAGGGGCGGGGGTGGGGAGGTGGGGCCCAGTGGCTGTTTGATGGATGGTCTCACTCAGTTAAGAAGCTGTGGCTCCTCCAGGCGCTGGGCCTAATGGGCCGTTCGCCTGTGTTCATCCTGGCAGAGACAGTTGGATAGAAATTGGCCTGTGATTTGCATTTTTAGATAAAAAAAATTAACTCAGGACTGGGGGGAATTGGAAGGGGGACATGCCCCACTGCCTTTGGGATAACATTCACTAGCAGGTGGGAGTCCCAAGGATGCTGGGTTGGCAGTGCAGTGAGGAGGTTCTGGGCTTCCTTCCATGTGAGCTAAGGGAGTAAAGAAATGTCCTGAGGAACAGCCATTGGGTCGGCTATCTCGGCCCTACTGTGTGCCCCGAACTAAAAAGGCCAGAAGCAGGGCTCTGGGAAAAAGGCCCACACCATTCTGAGACGGGAGCAGCCTCCTGGAACTGACCCTGAGAGCTGACATTCCATCTTGATTCCCTTCAGCATCGTGGACAGACAGCTCATAAGCACAGGGTTCAGCGAAAAGGTCCCTTTCTGGGGTCATCTCACTAGGGACCCTAGGGCTTCCCATGGGTTCTGGCATCTACTCCTCCTCTGTGTTATAAAAGAGTCCGGTAGGAGAGACACCACGAGCCTAGATCTCCCCAACCCCTATGCATTCTTCATTGATCGGTCACCACTGACCTCAAGAGTCATGTAGTTAAAGTGCAGGTCTCACTGCAGACCTGCTGATGTTTTAAGTCAGTAGATCCAGATGCATGGGGCCCTAGAATCTGCATTTTCTCCAGCATCCCAACACATGTTCGATGTAGGAGGTGGCAGAACATCAGAACTCATCATCTATTAGAACTTCATGCCACCGCCTGGAGAAAATTCTTATCTTACTTCCACTTTATAGGGAGATAAGGAAAGCTCAGAGAGGTGGGCCAATTTTCCCAGGGTCGCACAGGCCAGAGGCCAGCTCACCGGGTCTGAGTGTCCAGCACATGGTCTCAGCCATCTGCTCTGGGGTCTCCCAGCCTCCTGGTCTTAAGAGGGCCAAGTCTGCTAATCTCTGAATCGATTCTGAATTAACTGGAGGAGGCTGACAGACAGCCCATGGTAATGGTTGACCCATGTCACATGAAGAGACATACAGCACATCCATCTTTTAGCCTGCTAGTTCCTCTCATACACATACTGTCAAGCAAGTCAAAACCAGCATGGTAGAACAGGAACGACATTGGGTAGCGGGGATCCAGAAACCTGGATCTAAGCTGTCCCTCTGCTTGGCTGTGATCCAGAGTGAGGGAGTGAAGACCTCCCAGGGTGACCAGTTTGCCCAGGATTGACAGGTGTCCTCGGACATGTCACTTTTCAATGTGAAAACTGATACTTTTCGATGTAAAAAGTCCATTCAGACTAGAACAGCTGGTCCCATTGGCATTTCTCCTCTCTCAGCACGAGGCAGTGGGACCACCTTGGCTCCACTTTTAAGTCCTTTGTGGTTTGACTCGAATTCAAAGATACCCGGGAAACAGCTATGTCTACGTACGGAAATATGGAGCGTGTCCCGACCTCCACAGCTTGCTGCTACCCAGCAGGCCCCTAGGGAGGGTGGAGCTGGGGTGGCCATAGTTTTGACCTCTCTCCTCTCTGGCCGCAGAACGAAGAGGGCCACGACGAGGCAGAGGAGTCTGAGGATGATTTTGAGGAGATGAACCTGTCCCTCCTCTCAGCCCGGAGCTTCCCACGCAAGGCCAGCCAGACCAGCATCTTCCTCCAGGAGTGGGACATCCCCTTTGAGCAGCTAGAGATCGGCGAGCTCATCGGGAAGGGGCGCTTCGGGCAAGTGTACCACGGACGCTGGCACGGTGAGGTGGCCATCCGGTTGATTGACATCGAGAGGGACAATGAGGACCAGCTCAAGGCCTTCAAGCGGGAAGTGATGGCCTACAGGCAGACGAGGCACGAGAATGTGGTGCTCTTCATGGGAGCCTGCATGAGCCCGCCCCACTTGGCCATTATCACCAGGTCGGTCCCATCGGCTCTCACTGGGGCTTCTCGGGGCTTTGTCAGTGTCTGGAAAGGTGTACGGCACTGGGAACCAGCAAAGCCACTTCTGTCTCTACTCCGCATAGGCGGCTCTCCGACTCTTGTCTCTCCTTACGTAGTATGAGTGTCTTGCTTTACACACAGGTCAGCCAGCATGTGTCACAGACCCGGTGGGGTGTGTAAACCAGCGTCGCAGGCCGCAGTTTCTGTCTTAGCAAGATGGTTCTGCCACCGTCACACAAAAACAAACATCCGCATATGGATGGGTTTGCATGGCAGCCCTGCATGCAATAAGACTTTTAGAAACCCAAGTGGCAGGCCAGATCTGCCCCGTAGTATGGTCTGAGAGGCTGATGACTATGATTGTGGCTCTCCATGGTTCGCAGAATGTTTGTGGAGCCGTTGGCGCCGCTGTTCTGAGTGTCCAAGCTTTAAAATCTCACCGTGAGCTAGTCACCTAGCGTGAAAGGTGTCGGAGGAGGGCGGCAGGCTCAGCAGAGGTGGTGTATGTTCAGTCTGTTTGCTAGGCCTTGGCAGCAGGAGAATTATAAGGTCATCATCGATTATGCAAACGGTGGGGACGACTGGGGCTCCTGTGTCAAATGACAAATGCCTGCGAAGCCTGGGGATGGTGGTACAGGCCTTTGCCTCTCCTTAAACCAGTGTAAAGCAGGGGCTCTCGTGTCCACCCAAGAAAGAAGTGGTTCTCAAGCCATGGTTTTGGGGAGCAGGCTACAAACACTCGCTAGAGTAAAGGACCAACTCTGTAGCTCTATGCCTTCCCTCCATCCTGGGATAGTTCTGGATTGAGTCCCGTTCTGTGGCCTGACTCAGCTGGCAGCAATGAAGGATCTGGTCGGGGGAAATCCCTGTCTTTACCTGTCTGCTAGTTGGCAGGTACCCTGGCAGCCGGGGTATCTCAGTTCTGCTTCACACGACTTCCGGGACTTTCCCATGTGGCCTCTGTTTTCCAAGTACAGCGAGGGGTCAAAGGTTAAATGCACAGGTGTTTTGCATGCCTCCACTGGGTGACGTCCGTTGGCTGGAGCATCTCCTGCGATCAGCTGGATTCAAATTAGGGAGAAAGACTTGGTCTCTGAAAGGCAGCCTCTGCGGGGAGAGGGACCATAGATGGCTGTTTTTATAACCCTCTTCGGCGACCCCTCTGCGCTCTGAGCTTCTCTCTCCCAGAAATTAGGAGCCCCTCCCTTGAGATCTACAAGTCTGGTGACCCAGGAGCTCAGGGACCCCTTCCTCCTGCCCTCCCCTCCCTGTCCCCAAAGAGTGGCTCATGGCGCATGTACAGACCCTGTTAGCAGCTCCGGAAAATGAGTGGCCATTATGAAGATGTCCTGCTCATCCCTGAAGCCCAGCTGCTCTGCAGCCTTCTGTTCTGTGACAGAACTCTGGGCCCCCGCCCCGCGTGCCATAACCACCCATAGATTTCACAAAGCACCCAGCCTTTTCTGGGTACCATGATACATATAATTGGTCTCTGAAGTGTCTGGTATTTTGTGTGAGGACACCAGATGAGCCCTGAAGAAGTAGTGTCTATTCCCTGATTATTTCGTTGTTACATGTTTATCATGGGGGGCGTCAGTTTGTCCCCCATTTAGCTCCATCTACTTGCTGCCTTTAAGAGTACCCGTATCTGAACATTCTGTTTTCAACCAGATATCTGAGTAATTTGATCAATCGTTCGCATCCGCATGATTGATTGCTGGAAGCTATCCAACTGACTAGAACAAGTTGGGGGACCTTGGTTTTATTTTTACAGGGAGCATACGATCAGATAATTGCCTGGCATAATCTAGCGAAATCCACAATGGTGTGTTCTAGCCAATTACTTAGTAATTATCATCAGAGCTAACAAGTATTTCAGAGCTTGGTTTCCTTGTAAAGCCATATGCTTGGCTCCCGGGAAATGAACGTTAACTAACCAGCTATCCAGTCACTATAGCCGCAAACAATTCAAATCTGGACAGCTAGATTATATCACGATTGGGTCATTATGAAATTCCTGCCAAGCAATCGGCAGCCTGCACAATTGTTCATGCTGAAAACTCCAAATGGCATCGAAGGGCCAATATTGAAAGGTTTGATTGACAGTGCCCTCATCCTCCAGCCCAGCTGCAGGGTTTCCCGAGCCTCAGTTTCTACATCTGTGAGATGAGCGGGCCGAAGCAGGTGTTTGTCCTAACTCTGACAGAATCCTTGGGCTCTCTGGAAATGGGTGTTTGTGATGCAGCTGCAGACAGCCTCAGATCAGTGGCTTTCTGGAGTGGTCTGGGCCTCACAGCCCCGCTGAGGAAGCAGGGCTGCTCGGGTGCAGCCCCTATACGCCGTTCTGTTCTGTTCCTAACGAGTCACCCTGACTCCGTGGCATCAGGCGTCACACCCCTGCCCCTACAGTTATGAAGGCTTGGATGACTCTCATGGGACTGACATGGAAGCGTGGTCTGGAAGACCGGACCCAGCTTTTTGCCCTTTCTACCATGATTTCTAGCTTCTTCCCCCATCTTAAGGCCAGCAGCCGCAGGGCATCTTGTTTCCATGGTTATGTCAACCGCTTTGGTCAGACCTCCTTTGGCTTCCCCACATGATGGGACAGTTCCACTAAGGGCCCACCCAGATCACCTAGTACTACCTGTAAAGTCCCCTTTTGTCAAGCACTCGGGGGGCCATTCTTTTTTTTTCTTTTTTTTCTTTTTTTTTTTTGGGTTTTTCGAGACAGGGTTTCTCTGTAGCTTTAGATCCTGTCCTGGAACTAGCTCTTGTAGACCAGGCTGGCCTCGAACTCACAGAGATCCGCCTGCCTCTGCCTCCTGAGTGCTGGGATTAAAGGCGTGTGCCCGGCCAACCCATTCTTATACAAAATAACATTGAGCTAAGACTGAGGAGGCAGTCAACACGAGAAAGGCAGAGGGGGCGTAGCCCAGGTGGGGGTCCAGCAGGTGCAAAGGTCCTGAGGCAGGAAGTAGGGATTGATGAAGACGGGAGAGAGGTAGGAAGAGTGTTACAAGATGCCGGGTGACTACAGGGTCTCAAAGGCTCTGGACAAGAGCACAGAGTTGGAGGGACTACAGTGGCAGTGTTCTCTGCTCTGGGAACTCCTACAGGCCTGAGCACTGTCTCTTCTTGCTCTTAGCCAGTTGATTCAATGTGTCTCAACTCACCGTTGTGGAACCTTGGTGCTCAGAGAAGAAGGAGCAGCTCAGGTACCATCTGATTGGATTCTGATTTGACACACCCAGGGTTCCTTTGCATCTAGGTCACTGGGACGCCTTGCAGGCATGGTGGTGAGAGGGAACAGGAAGTGGGGTGTGCTGTTGGAAAGCAGGAAGTCGCTGATGGAAAGGCTCAGCAGGCATGCCCTTGGGAGGAAGTTTTTAAATGTCTCGTTTGGAGCATGCCATCAGTCCCATCCCCAGCTTCCTGAGTCCTGACACGGCTTCTCAGTCAGTCCTGTGAGGATGACCGGGTAGCAATGAAATCCCAGGGGCCTCATTTGCTGCACTTTTAAATCCAATATGCAGCAGGGCCTCATCCACAGATTATTTATGTTCAACCCCAAATCTGCTCTGTTTCTCAGGCTTTCAAACCCAGGCACGCCACACTGCCAAGTCTGACAGACAGGCAAACAAGGCCACGGCCTCCCGCAGCCTCTCGTGGGGACAGTTCTCTTGTGCTTGGATGAGATTTTATCTTGATTTTTTTTCCCCTGTAACTTGGGGGCTTGTGTCTTTTGAGTTTGTTTTCTTTCTTCAGACCATTTTGATTGTCCTAAATATAACATGCAAGAATTGGGTGCCTGAGCCATGAAGATTTTACCCGCACCACCACCACACACACCATCCAGTGCCGTTGGCTTCCTTTAGTGCTTAGGAAGGCTGAATTGCTTTCCTTTTATGAATCTCAGATGAAAGGATTTTTTGTCCGCGGCTGCCTTTAATTGTATGCTGCTCAGGACTTTTGTGAAGGAAGTCGCTATAAATGTCCGTCGTCATTAGCACCATTAGATCAGCATCCTCTTGTGTATGTTTGTGTGTGCCTGGCTGTAAGCAGTCACGTGACCAACTGAGGCCTCTGCCTGGCTGAGGATCTTGCTTCTTTCTGGTCACTGCTCCCTTACATCCCCAAGATGCTGGATTCATGTGTGCGACAGCTGTTGTCACTTCTGAGATAATACTGTCTTACTGTCTAGGAGATCACTCGTTGGTTGGTGAAAATACAGACCAGATGAAGAACAACACCACACATAATACAGCCAGGCAGAGTTAACCACGTGTGTGATGTGTGTGTATGGGGGCGGGGCTCTTTGTCAAAATAGCTACAAAATCATACTTTTATATTGGCCAGGGTCATGATAGCTGCTCAAACAAGTAAGACTTAAAACAGAAAATGCTCAGGGGTGAGGTGGAGAGAAGGGCTTGCTACATAGTGGGAATACCTGAGTGTGAGCTTCCGAATCCGTGTAAAATTGCCAGATGTGCAGGTAACCCAAGCACCGGGGAGGCAGAGATGGGAGGATCCCCAGGGCCCACTGGCCAAGCAGCCTAAACTAAGTTGTAGTAAAGCCCCAGGCCGGTGAAAGACCCTGTCTCAAGGGATGCAGATGGCCTTCCTGAGGTTGTTTTCTGGCTTACACACGCACACATACACACACACACACACACACGCACATATGCATGCACGCACACATGCACACACAAAACCCACAACAAAACAGAAAAATGAAGTGGCTCAATGTGAGTTTCTTTCTAACAGAGCTTATAGGAGTACCAAGAATACCACCTGGGAGTTTGAGATATAAAAATGAGCCAGATGGCTTTTTTCTATATGTGGACAGGTGACACACACCCTTCCACTTTTGGTCCATCATACTCTAGGGGTCAGAGGTCTCTTTATTTAGCTGAGGGGAAAGAAAACAATAACAAAGGGTCACATTGGGGGTTTCCATAGGCTTCCAAGCACCCCGTATCCCTCCATGCATGTGTCATTGGCTTATACTGAGCCCCTTAGCTATATCCAGTGGCAAGAGAGGCTCAGAGATAGCTGTGCTCCCGGGAGAAACACAGGGGGTCTGATGAATGGCTGGCTCGTCACTAGGGCTGAGCCTCTGAAGGTTAGCCCCACCTGCCTCCCATAGAGCTCTCCATGATTCTTGGACTATCGTTACATGCCCAGTCCTCCAGTCCTGCATAAGTACTGCTTCCTTTCTAGAAAGTTCTGTTGACAACTGCCCTGGCTGACAATGAGTGCACTCGAGTGCACTTTTCTTTGATCTGTTTCCTTTTTCTGTCCCTCTTCTTGTAGTTTCTTCATTTGTAAAATGACTGTGGTATTCTTATCTCTTGGAAGATAGGGATAAGAATTAGAAATCCCTGGGCTAGTCAGATGGCTCAGTGGGTAAAGGTGCCTGCCACCAAGCTTGGCAAACTAAGCTTGATCCCTGCAACCCACGTGGCAGAAGAACCAAGTCCTGCAAGTTGTCCTCTGAGCTCCACGTATGCATCACCCCAGCTCTGCAGGAGGTTGAAGCCAGAGAACTGTAAGTTCAAAGCCTGCTTGACCTCAGAGCAAGATCAAGGCCAACCTAGATAACTTAATGAAACCTCCTCTCAAATAAAAATATAAAATAGACAAAAGAGTGGGGCTAAGGATGTAACATTCACAAGGTTCGTTCGATTCCTAGTACCAACCATAAGAGAGAGAGAGAGAGAGAGAGAGAGAGAGAGAGAGAGAGAGAGAAGAAAGGAAGTAGGGAAGGAAGAAAGGAAAGAAGGAAGGAGGGAAGGAAGGAAAGAGGGAAAGATGTTCCATGCAAAAAGGCAATAGTGACTTCTGCAGCCAGCACTGTGTCGTGGCTTTGGATGGGCTAATTTTGTTTCTTTATTAAACAAGGTGAAGGAGGGAGGCTCCATGTTGGGTTCTCATTTCAGATGGTTTCAGTCCATCACGGAAGGCAGGCTGTGCCCTGTGCAGTCAGGAGCTGAGCTTCAAGACTGCTCCCTCAATGGTAGGAAACAGAAAGGAAGTGGGGTGGGGCCAACTTTTACAGGCCCACCCCTAGGGGTCTACTTCTTCCAACCAAGCCCCAGCTCTTAAAGATTCCATAGCCTTCCTTCAAAATGGCAGCCCAAGCCAGGAGCTGAGTGGGTCTTCGGACCATGAGCGTGTGGGGTCATTTCAGATTCAAACCACACACAGGTGTACCTTGATGATGTAATCATGATAGGGATCACAAAGATAACAGCACCTGGGAGAAGTAGGGGTTCTTTCTTGGCACCACAAACATCAAGTGCTTGCTTGGTGCTTATTGAATGACACGTGATAGTGGCCAGGACTCATATTTCTGTCCAACCTCTGCCCCTCGCTTGTCCCTTGGCTGGTTGGCTTCTCACCTCTCAGCTCTGGGCCATCCAGAGGGAGGTGTGGAGTGATGGGCTGTATCCACTGGTCTCCAGCTGAGCGGGGAGCTTAGAGCTAGAAATAACCTTGCGTGAGTCATCTGGGTGGCCGTGGTGATTGAAGCCGTGGGCCTCAGTAGCTGAGGTCATCCAGGGAGCCAAGAAAGGTCACCTGAGGACAGACGCTGAAGCGCCTGCCACTCTGAGTGGGCTGATGGATGGCTTGTCCTGTAGAGGGTCCAGGACTCAGCCATCTGGGGAGTGGAGCACCCAGAAGAGAAGGAAAGTAACTGGAAGTCACGGCCACTGTGCATTCCCAGGCTGCCTTCTGCTCTGTCCTTATCCGGACATGTGTCACCGTGGATCGTAGTTTTATTGCTTCATTTTGCTCAGCTTCTGACTCTTCCCCTGCATCCTCTCTCCCACCCTAGAACATAGCCGTGAGAGGGCCGGGGTCTCAGTTGTTGGGTTTGTGTCTGAATTCTCAGCCCCCATGCATCCATCAGGTCATTTGCATGTACTTATCAGATTAATGAATAGCAATCTTAAAAAATATGTCCCCAGCCTGTGCCTTTGGGCAAGCGTGGCATGGGCAGAACTATTTGATTTGGGTTTCTGAGGAGTGCCAATGTATAGAAAATAGAGTATGGACTCAGGGGTTGGGTTGAAGGGTAGAGGAGACTTAATGGTGACAGAAAGAGATACTAACACTGCGGTGATAATTTCACACTGGCAGCAATGCCGTACCGGCCAGGTGACTTGAGGACATGTGCCCCAAACATACATTATATGCAGATTTCTGTGCTGAAGCTGGGGCTGGTGAGAGGGATGGCCCGTGTTCTCCTGGGGTCAGAGATGGGATTCAGTGGATGGTCCGTGTTCTCCTGGGGTCAGAGATGGGATTCAGTGGATGGTCCGTGTTCTCCTGGGGTCAGAGATGGGATTCAGTGGATGGTCCGTGTTCTCCTGGGGTCAGAGATGGGATTCAGTGGATGGCCTATGTTCTCCTGGGGTCAGAGATGGGGTTCACTGGATGGTCCGTGTTCTCCTGGGGTCAGAGATGGGATTCACTGGATGGTCCGTGTTCTCCTGGGGTCAGAGATGGGATTCACTGGATGGCCTGTGTTCTCCTGGGGTCTTATATGGAATTCACTGGCAAGTCTTCAGTGTGGTAATGATCTGTACCAGGGTCCCAGAGTTGGCCTGGTATTCAGCCGAGTGACTGCCACGTGGGTAGGAAAGCAGTGTCATTGGGCAGTCAGAGAACCTGGGTTTGATCCCCAGCACCCACGTAAACGCCAGGTGTGGTGGTGGCACACGCCTGTGGTCCCAGTGCTATTGAGGCAGACAGGAGGAGTCTAGGCAGTCTGGGAGATCCAGGTTCAGTGTGGCTGGTTGAGATGAACTCCAAGTTCAGTGAGAGACCCTGCCTTTAAAAAAAAAAAACCAAACTGGAGAGCAATTGAGGAAAGACATATGACCTATGGCTTCATGCATACGTGTGCATGTGTACACACAGTAGTGTTATTCCTAATAGAAGTACCGGCATGGGCAAAGATCCCAGAGAGTCCGGGAGTCCTGGACCAGAATTGATGGGCAACAGGAAGAAGCTGAAGAAATTGGCAACCCATCAGCTAAGGCCTTTGAGTCTCTCTTTAAAGATGAAAGGGAAGCCATCTGAGGATATAACCTGAGAGGTGACGCGGTCTAGCTAACTTATTAGAGAGCCCACTCATCTCAGGAGCCTTCCCGGTAGGATGTGTGATGTATTCTTCTCCTTCTGTCATGGTGTGGACGGTCCCTGTTGGTCCTAATCAGAAATTAGCAGGCGTGTTTGCAGGTTTGAATCCCCTGGCTTCTGAAAACGAGTTGGCCCTGCCTTGTTTGGGGGGGAAAGCAGCAGAGAGCTGGCATCTTCTGGAATCACAAGTGTTTTCAACAGCTTTCCCTATTTCCCAGAGTTAAAAATAGGCTGATGCCTTCCCATGTTTTGAAGGCAAGCGTGGGCACTCGCAGGTCCTCCATGTGTGTTCCAGAGAGATCAGGGATGGTTGCCTTTGCTTAGCTGACAGGCGGTGGTTAAACAGCGATAGGGGAGTTTGTGGTAGGGAGGGCTTCGTGGAGAGAGGCAAAACTGGAATTAATGCTTCTCCAAGGCTCCCGCCCTTCATCTGTTTGCTTGTCTGTATGCAAATGGGGGTGGGAGTGGGCTGAATGGTACCTACTTTAGAGGACCATCCAAATGACTCAAGAGACAGAGGAAACAGCAGCCAGTCTCTGCATGAAGGTTGATCAGATGGCAGGGAATTGACTTTTAATTATAATTTTGCTCAAGGGCATCAGGCAAGCCCGGAACCTGAGAACCGGAACCCGTCTGATTGGAACCAAAGCCCTAATCAGAATGTGTTTTCTCTGCTTTCAGAGCTTGTGGGCTCCCAGATTTGATTTGTTCCCAACCCAGTTCCTATTGCCTGGTCACTGCTCAATTTTCTGCTTTGGTCCCATCTGATTGTGTTTAAGATAATTAAGCCCATATATCAAATAATAAATAGATATTGACTGTTTGTCATGGCAAGTATGAGGATGAATTGACCACTGTGATCCTGCTCCTCTGGATCAATGGGAGCCATGGGGATAGATAAATCCTGATCATGACTGACAAGAGGAAAATCAATAGTCGTATTAATATATGCACCAAGACCATCGATCATCCAGCTGGAAGTGGGACCGAGATGGAGGGAAGACAGACAGACAGTCAGACCAACTGGCTGGGTATTTTCAGGTATGAAATAGGCACTCGGTGATTATAAGTGTATATAGAAAGGCAAGGAGGGTGCCCTTCAAAGAGAAGCAGCCCAGTCTTCATGATCTCCCTTCTTTGCATTGAAATCCTTTCTGTCTGTGGGCAGCGTGCTTCTTCTTAGTGCTTGGCCCTGCGGTGTTATGGGGAGACCGGAGAGATGATAGAACAGTATGGATTATCTGGAACACCATGCCCCATAGGGGCTAGCGACCCTCAATGACAAAGAGATTGTTGGATCCCATCAGGCTGCGGAGTGGGGTCAAGAGAATTGGGGTGGAGTTACTGAGTGTGTGTCCCTCTGAGGCTGGAGGGGGACCGTGTTAAGCTGCCCTCTGGCTTCTATCCGTAAATGGGTGTGGCGTAGTGACATAAAGCTAGGAGCCCCCTGTGTCGGGATATTAGAGGGCTGGACCTGGATTTCACATGTGGATGTGTGGCAGAATTGCCTCAGACAGTGGCTCTCAACCTTCCTAATCGCAAGACCCGTACACAGTTGTGGTGACCCCCAACCATGAAATTACTTTTTATTATTCATAACAGTAATTTTGATACTGTTATGAATCGTAATGTATATCTGTGTTATCACTGATCTTAGGCAACCCCTGTGAAAAGGTAAGGCGACCCCCAAAAGGGTCATAACCCACAGGTTGAGAACCGCTGCCCAGGAGGTTTCTGAAAGCTGACTGCTTCCTCTGTATCTTTCTCCACCCAAAAGTCCTAGTCTAGCAGGTCAGTGATCAGACCTGGGAATTATGCGTTGGTGAGTGTGTGAACTGAGACAGTCTCAGCATCCTCCTGCCTCAACCTTCTCAGTGCTAAGATGCCAGGTGACATCTTACTGGTTAGTCCTCTTCTTCCATCATGTGCCTCCCAGGGATCAAACGTGTCTTATCAGGGCTTGGCAGCAGGCGCCTTTACCCTCTGAGCCATTGCACTATCCTCCAAGAGCCTTCTTTCAGCAGCATTCAAGGATGCTCTCAAGGGATGAGGGTGCCGCAGGGTGGAAACTCTCCTTAGAGACGCAGTAGCCTGATGAAAAGACCTAGGCACAGGCACAGGAGACTTTGAAAGGTGTGTGATTATGGGACCCCAGAGGGCTGGAGAAAGCAGGGATGGGGTTACCCTGGAGCCTGAAAGTATGATGACATGGTGTCCTCTCTGGGGACTAGGCAATATTGATGTTAGAACCGATCTTTGATGTTCCACTATCATTTTCCTTTCCAAATAAGGAGGGAGTTGTTAGCTTGGCTCAGTCCTTTGAGACAGGAAACAGGGCTTGGTTGGAAAATTGGTTAACAAGACTGTTTGTCGAGAGGTCACTAGACACTGGGCATTGTACTGAGGACTGTGCAGGTATGGTATCTTATTTCACTGGCCTCAGGAGGGGGAGGGGCTCATGAAAGGACATATGATGGAGGAGGCTAAGGCAGAGTATGACCTAGACGCTCTGAGTCCAGAGCCTGAGCCCTCGACTCCTAGGCTGTCCCACGTCCCACGTCATCTCAAGGACACAAGGCTTTGTTTGCCTGTCCTTTGAGAGAGGCTACTCTCCAGGTCCTCCAAGGCAGGCTTTGTGGCCAATGTCACCAGCCTCCTCTAAACTCATGGGAATTTACCACCATATGGAGGATTGAGATGTATAACAAGCTCTTAGCCATCCAAGCTGAGCCTCCATGTGTCCTCCAGTGGCTGGCCTTGGGGTCACCAGGAAACAGTTAGTGACCATCCAGTCAGTTCATGTAGATAAATGTTTGTGGGTAGTTATTTGTAGGTTTGTCTTTCATTCTGTCAGTTACTCAGGTTTCCTGGGCTTCAGTTTCCCTGTCTGCACAAGGGGAGATAATAGTCCCACCCTCAAAGGTTGAGGTGAGGATGGAATGGACCCTAATCTGTACCCCAGTGCTCAGAACTGACCACACACAAGGCCAGCTTCAGCATCCATTCACTCGAGCCCCTTCCACTAATGCTGCCTTGGAGCTCATAGAGTGGCAGAAATACACAGCCCTCATCCCGTGCTGTCCCACGGTGAATGCCAGAGACGCAGCTGGGTGTATTGGGTGGGTGTTCTAGCGCGAGTCATGTGTTGTGTGACCTTGGATATGTCACTTGGCCTCTCCGAGCCTCGGTGTTTTCTTCTGCAGCATGGAGAGGATGGTGTGTCACCCTGAGTAGACAAAATGACAAATCTGGAACCTCTTGAAAAGCGATGAAAATTGTGGAAATAATAGTTTAAAAAGCATATCTATGTCAGCATATATTGATTATATATAACAATGGGTTTCATGATGACATTTGTATACACTGCAAGTAATGAATTACTGTATTCACCTCCGTTCTCTCTGCTTCATCTTCCATTTTTACACAGCATGGCACTGATATTAATAGTTAGGAAACAGTGGCCAGGTGTCCGCCCCTTTTCCAGCTCAAACCCTTCCATGGTCTCCATAGAAGTGTCTGCCTTTGCTCTGAGGATGAATGACGAGAAGCAGGGCCCCCTCCCCGGCCCTCCTGTCCGCTTCCCTCTTTGACAACAGTAGACAGTCCCGGGGCTGAGAAGTTGCTTCCACTTCTAATCAAAAGGTTTGTCTCTGAGTTCTCTTCAAACGAGGATTCCGTTTCTTGTAGGTGTTCAAAGGCCTCAGAGAAATGCTGCAGAGAGCCGAGATCAGAATTCTTCAAAAGCAGAGGTGGGCCCCAGAGCGTCCCCAGTCCATCCCCAGCTGTGCCCAACCCTCCAAGGCAGTTATTAGCTCAACCCTTGGGGACTCGCAGCCCCAGATCAAGGACTCTCCGCGGACTTGTTTGGGAGTGTTTGTAGACTATTGAGGGCTGTCATCTTCTCTTGATCACCGGGGGCTGATTCCTCCCCGAGCGACCCAGGCTGCCTCTGACAGCTCTCAGAACTGCAGGCAGCATGCTTCGGCTCAGAGCGCTGCTACTCTGTCTTGTCAATAAACACAGTTCCTGGGCCCTCTGGCCTCACGGCCCCACCATCTGCACAGGAACTCTGTTCTCTTGTGCCATCCTCCCCTACTGTGAGCCAAGGAACTGGTGTATCCTTGTGAACATGGGACAATGTACATGGAAGGTGGGCTCCACATCAGAGGTTTAAGTCAGGCGCAAGGCTGGAAGAGGAGGGGCCAAGGGGGCAAGGAAAGACTCCCGTTCTCTATCAGTTCTGGCCCTCAGTTTCTTTGTTTTATGAAATGGCTTTGTCCCTAGCTGAGTCATCCACTTCCTGCTCTGCATTGTTTGACCCAATCTGGGCCCCCGGAAATGAGCAATTAATCACCCATCTGCCTGCTGTCCTACCTGTCCTCCTGTATCCCTATCCCCATTTTCCCACCTGTCACTCACTGGTCCTCCCATACCTCCACTCAACCCCTGTCCCATCTTTTCATGTGTCTGTTCTATTTACCCATCCACCCTGTGCGTATTGACCCATCCACTTCTTCTATCCATACGTCTACTATCTAGTATCTAGTTGCCTTCCCCATCCTTCTAGCCACCACTAGCATATCCACACTCCTGTACCCAAGTGCCCATTCACACCGACCCAACCGCCCATTCACACCAACCCAGCCGCTCATTCACACTGACCCTCCTCCTTCTGCATCTGTTTCATCACCTATTCTCCCGTCCACCACTTATTCAGCATCCATTCACCTACCTCTCCATCTACCTGAGTGCAGATATCATTAATCTTACCACATATCTATCACCTGTCCGTCCATGTACCCATCCACTCACCTACCCATCTACCTTTTCAACTTCCTGAAAGCAGACACCATTAATCTATCCATCTGTCCGTATACCCATCCACCCGTCAGTACAATATCTGCCTACCTCTCTCTCCACTCAACAACCATTAACCTAGCCACTCATCCATGTATCCATCTGACCCATCTACCTTCCTACTAATCTAGCTCGCCAGCAAGTAGTATCCACTGGGTTTCTTTGTCAGATCAGGTACAACATCAGGTGTCATGAAGGAAAAATTGGGGTATTTTTTTTTCTGGGCCATGATGCAGGCAGGCAGCATGTAAAACTTTTAAACAACTCCTCGAGGCACAGAACCACGACTGGCTGGGCAGAGCTTGGGGTTGTGGTAGGGCATCAAGCTGTCTCGCTGGTTTAGAGATAACAGTTCAGAAAACCAAAGAAAACATCCACCCGTGGGAACCCATCCCACCGCACAGCTATGGAGGGTGTCATGTTCCAGATAGGAAACCAGATGTCCCTGCCAAAGGAAAGACAGGCGGTTGGGGCTCTAAGAATCATCCCCATGTTTTCTTCCCCTTTGGCTTAAACTTACTGGATGTTTTCACTGGTGAGCAGGGTGGGGGATTCCTACCAGGACACCAAGGGGAGGAGAGGCCTTGTCTTAGCTTGATGCCTGGAGTAAGGTAGATAAGCAGAGGGCAGTCTTGGACGATGGTGGGAGGGGATGAAGAAGCTAATTCCATAGAGCCTGAGAATGCTCGGTGTTGCATCTGAGGGTGGTAGGGGGCTGGGGCGGGGCTGTAGACAGGAAGCAAGGCTGCTTATTGCTGACTTCACACCCCATTAACTCCCAGCTCATAATAATTTCTCCGCGGCAGCTTGCAGTTTTACTTGCTCGTTATTTATAGAGAATGTGTTTGCTAAGCAAATCAGTAGTTCAAACAAGATCGCAGCAGGGGGAGGTTGAACCCACTCAAGAGACCCAGCTTGAGGGGACAGTCTCCGTGAAGCTGGCTGTCTGCAGGCAGATGGGAATGCCGAGAGCAGATGGGCAGCCAGCCCTGGGGCCGTGCCTTACGGTATCAGACATCCGCGTCTGAGCTTCAAAGAGCCCCTCTAAGGAACACCCCTCAGCTTCTGTCCTACCCCCTTCTTGTCTGAAGTTGACCCAACTGTCAATCTGGGTCTATGTTGACTGTCTCATGTCACAGTAAAAGCACTGAACCTGGCCAGAATATGCTTAGCGGCCAAGTGTAGAAGTCGGGATCCTCAAAGTCCTTCTCTAATGGGAGATGGATGTCTGAGGGATTTGGGGCTGTAGGAAAGAGCTCTGGTTCCTTCGAGGAAGGCCTCTTGGACTTCTGGAGCCCTTCTGGTGTTGGGCATCTGTCCTAGTATCAAATACCCCTTCTAAAGCCAACACGGGGAGGAAACCGTTGATTTGGCTTCAGTTCCACATCACCGTCCGTCAGAGCAGGAACTCACAGCTCCAGTCAAGAGCAGAGAGAACGAAGACAATTCCTGCTCGCTCTCAGCTCCTTTATCGCTACTACACAATTCTGGGTCCCCTGACCAGGGAATGGTGCCGCTCTCAGTGGGCTGGGCCCTCCCACATAATTAACATTCAAGACAACCACCATAGTCACGTCCACAGGCCAATCTGCTCTAGATAATCCCTCAGTGGGCTGCTCTCTTGTGTCAAATTGTCCTTGGACAGGTCCTTGGGACTCTGTGGCACTCATCCTCTTCCCCTGGTTCCGTGGGGCACAATCCAAGGGATAGTGACTTCCCACCCAGCACAAGTGGCTGTGTGGACATTGTTCTCACAGAAGCCTGGGAGCAGGAACAGACGTGCTGGCCGGTGTTTGAGTTCTTCTACAGCCCAGGCTCAGCTTCATGGGAATGACCTGGGGTCATATTCGGTATCCCTCCAGAGGTAGTGGGACTGTCCTTCCTGTTTGAAGTCACCTTCAGCTAGGAAGGAAGAAATAAAGCTAGAGTTCTAACTGCAAAGGTATTGGTGGGGGACACACACCCTGGTGGCCCCACTCTGCCCTATCAGACCCATACCACAGGCCATCCTCCGTCTTCTGAAGGAGCCTGGGATTTGCCTGAGTATGTTCAAGAAGTCTCAGCCTTCATCAGAGCCACAGTTCCCTCCCAATTAAATAGGGACAGTGGGAATCCATCCCTAAAGGGATCAGATGGGGGACGGAAGCTGGGGATGTTTCCAGCTGACCTAGAACCACACATGTGACACCAGATGAGTGGGGGCTACGGTACTTGGAGCCTCAGGGTTTGTTTTTCTTCAGCCAACCCCAGCCTCCTCCTCTCTGCTTAGCTGTGTGTTGCTGTGCACGTTACCAAATGACTCACCCTCTCTGCTCCCTGGTGCTCCTCATCTGTCAAATAGGAAAACAGAGCCACCCCTCCCTGAGCTGCCATTCATGATTAATTAAGTTCTTTGGGGATATCAGACATATCTAAAGATTAGTGACTATCCTTGTTAACATTGTGGGTAGATTCTTTCACAGTTTATTTCTTAGTTTTTCTCCCTGTATTGAAATCTAAGCTCTATAGGGTGGGGGCGTGACAATCCGCCCCTCTGCGTTTGGGTCCCAGAAACAGAGCCTGGCTTTGTAGGAGATGCTTAATGCATATTTGCTAAATGGATGGATGGATGGATAGAGAGATTGATGAATAGATGGATGGATAGACAGATAGATGTATAGATGGATGGAAAGATGGTTGGGTGGGTGGATGGATTAATGGATACATGGATGGGTGAATTAATGGATATGGATGGATTAATTAATTAATATGCAAATAAAGCATATTGGCTGTCAGGTAGCACATACATCTCCTAAACATTTTAGAGTTTGGCTGCTTCTCCAAAACATCCATCTCTGCACCTCTGATGTGACATGTGCATTGAGCCCACACTGCCTATTTGTCCATCAGAAGTCATAGTGGCCTTGCTCCCTTCCTCAAAAGGATCTACAGTTCCCTAACTTGGTGCTGTCATCTCACGCAGACCTGAAGCCAGGCATCCATTTTTCCTCTGGCTTGGGGTATTGCCCTGAGAGCTGCTTCATACCCCGCTAGTGACCATCCAGAAAGCTATATACCTCTTGCTGTACTTCAGAGTGGTTAGAGCAATAGGCAGGAGTCAGGTCCCTGGGGCAAGGATGGTATCACTTGGCTATGGAAACCCCAGAAGAATGAAGGCAAGGTGACCACTGTCATGGGTCATAAAGGCTATTCCTGCTGCAGTGTAGAGAGAAGACTGGAGGGAGATAAGGAAAAGTGGAACACCTAGCCAGTGAGCATTAGACTCCAGTGACCATTAGAATCCAGCTTCCAAAAAAGCCCTTAGAGGCTGGGGAGATGGCTCGGTTGGTGAAGTATTATCTTCTCAACCATGAAGACCTGAATTTGATTCTTAGAACCCATGTAAAAAATGCAGGCATTGTGGAGCAGGCATGCCTGTAATCCCAGTGTTGGTAGGATGGGAGGCAGAGTCAGGTGGATCCCTGGAAGCTGCCGAGCCAGCTAGCCTAGCCTACTCAGCATGGTCCCAAGCCAATGAAAGGGCAAAAGGAAATACAAGCTTCTTATGTTATTGTGGTTACAGTCATCCATATTGGCATGGGATGTACCCAAGATTCCAGGGGATGTTCCAAATCTCAGGATGCACCAAAACCTATCATTTGATGCTTTGTTTGCCTTAATAGAGAGCTTATTATGCATGTTGTCTCTAGCTTTTGCAGTTTGAGATGTGACATCAAAAATAACATAGGTGCTGGTGAGATGTCTCAGTGGGTAAAGGTGCTTACCGTGCAAGCCTGAGGATCCAAGTTCAATTCCCAGGACCTACATGGTAGAAGCAGACAACCAATATTGTGAAGTTGTCCTCTGACCTGCACACAAGCCATGGCACACACTCCTGATAATAATAAATACATTTAAAAAAAAAACTAACACCCAATTCCTGTTTTTTCTTCACAATGTCACAGATAGAGGATTCATTTGTACAATACAACTTAACAGCTCCCATTGAACCCAATGACCTCACCTTTTGACTTAAAGGAAGTTCTTTGTGGCTTCTGTCATTCCCAAATTGTACCATTCTTGGACTTTGGGACCTTTATAAAATAAAACAAGGGTCACTGGATCACCTGAGATACCACAATTGTTGATCCGGTCACTGGGTGGCTCTTGGGTGAGTAACGGGCAGGTAGCACCTATAGCACGGATATACTGAGCAAAGGAATGACTCACGTCCTAAGCAGAATGGGGTGGTGTCAGAGTGATATAGTGTGCGGTTTCATCTTGTACCCACAATGGCCTGCAGCTGAAAATATACAAATTGTTTATTTCTGGAATTTTCCACTCCTCGTTTTACATGATAGTTCACACTCACTGGCTGAAACCACTGAAAGCAAAACAGCAGGGAGGAGGAGTGGAGAGCACTGGCCCTTGTTCATTCACAGCTGCATTTTCCTTCTCGGAGCCAACCAGAAACAGTCCTGATGTGTGGTCTAATTTAATTTTCGGGAGACTGGAGGGAGCTCATTGAACCCGGTTTATGGATGAAACAGAGGCTAGCTCACACCGATAAAGCAGCATCTTACGGTGGAGTCGGCAGTCACCTGGTTACCCTCCCCACCCTCTGATTTCTCACATACTATTGTTGCTCTGATATTGCAGACGGGAATTGGGCCTCAGAAACGTTAAATGACGTGCCTGGGCCCCCCTGTTGCACGATTGACTGAGCCCGCATCAGTTTGTGGTTCCAGTTCTCTCCCCTGGGCCTCTCTCTCCTGCAGGAGAAAGACTGATGTCCACTTCCTCCTTGAAAGAGCCCTTCCCCCCACACACAACATAGACTCCTCCCACTCTCCAGGTGTACTTGTTTCGGGAGGCCATGGCCAGGCTTGTGGGTGGTACAAATCAAGTTTCTATGACCACATGAAGAGATTTCTCAATCTCTGAAGTAAGCATATCCGTCACAACCTGCATGGCAGAACTGGAGCACCAACCTGAAGCCAGCAACCCAGGAGAGAAAACATAACTGTGTTTGCTAAGTGGGAAGAGAAATGATATTGGCTCAGGAGAAAAAAAAATGTCATTTTTCAGTCATTCAAGAGGAATGTTAACATATAATCTAGAAAACCAATAAAAAAAAAAACAGTCTAATACTTCCAAGCTGCCTGCATGAAATAATTCATGAAATTGCATCCAAGAACCCTGACATTTCGCTCCTGACTTTGGTAGAGAAGACATTTTCTGAGACCCAATATTGGCAGCAGGTATATTGACTTTGTAGGTTCCTCCCTGACTATAGGTGATCAGTATGTGTCCCCAATCAAAATGTTCAGAAACGGCATTATTAAACAATGCATGTGTCTGTTCATCTGCTCATCCAGACGTTCAGCTGCTCAGTCAGGGAAGGGAGCTTGTTCCGGGGCCGTGGAGCCTTCTAAGACACGCGCATCCCTAGAAGTCTCTCAGCCAGGGCAAAGGCAAGTAGAAGAAACCTCCAGAAACTGTTATGACAAACAGGCAATTTGGAGTAAGGGTACACAAAGGGTGAACTGAAAAAATGAGGCAAGATAACACTAGGGTTTGAATGTGAAGTGTCCCTTCAATAGGCTCGGGAGCTGGAACACTTGGTCCCTAGCTGGGGGATGAGGAATGTTGAGGACACACAGCTGGCTGGCCCCATGCTGGACCTTTGGACCTTAAAGATCATACATAGCCTGACCCTGCTTCCTGCTTTCTGTTTGCTGATTGACAGAAGTGTGACCAGTTGCTCCCCATGCCTGCCACCTCCCGTCAGCCACTTCCACCACCACCCTTTACCCTACCCCGACCAGGAGGCAAAATCAAACCTTCCCCTGTTAAGCTGCTTCTGCTGGGCATTTGGCTACAGCCAAATAAAACAACGAATCCCGGTGGGATGACTGTGGAGGAATGAGGCAGTAGTGTTAGCTTCTCTCCTCTTGCTGTGGTTAAAACACCATGACTGAGACAGTTCACAGAAGGAGCTTATTCGGGCTTGCAGTTCCGGGTTAAGAGTCAGTCATGGCGGGGGAGCTTGCGGGCAAGCCGCAGGTGCGGAGGCTGGAGACGGAAGCAGATGGGTGTGTGCGACCCATAAACAGGGAGCAGAGAGTGAACTAGGAAGACACTGTTGTCTAAACTTGAGCAGCGCACCTTCAGCGATGCGCTTCCTCCAGCAGAGCCATTGCTCCTGCTGTCCGCATAAAGGGTGGCACCAACCGGGGACCAAGTGTTCCAGTGCGTGAGACTGGAAGGGAGGAATCCCATTGGAACCCCCGAAGCAGTTGAGGAAGGAGGGACAGAATGGCCCTTGGGTTAAGTAGACGCTCGCATCTACAGAGTCAACCAACCATGGCTGGAAAAATAATTGGGGATGAGTTGTAGAAAGCTCCAAAGACAAACGTTCGAATTGGCTACTGTAAGCAGAGACTGCACTTTTGTTCTCCAGCCACCCAGGCCCAAATAATCACATAGAAACTCTTTATTACAACACTGTCTGGCCAATGGCTTAGGCATATTCCTAGATAGCTCTTACATCTTAAAACAACCCGTTTCTATTATTTTATATTTTACCACAAGGATTGTGGTTTGTTACTTCTTGCTTCTTGGGCAGCTACAGGGCATGTGCCTGACTCTCCTCTTTTTCTCTCTGATTTCAGTTTAGTTTTTCCACCTAGCTACATTCTGCCCTGTCATAGGCCAAAGTAGCTTATTTATTAACCAATGGTAATATAACATGTTCATAGCATACAGAGGGGAATCCCACATAGGACTACAGAGCACTGGATCCATTTGAGTGGATTAGTCATAGCATGTCCGCTGGGACCCCACCTCACCATCTTCAGGCTCCCCTGAGCCCTCTAGCTAATATTCTTCCGTGTCTCATTCTGGGAGGTTAAATCAGCCATGTTTGTGTTGAACTGTACATGTATGAGCTTTTTACATGTATGAGCTTTTGTTTTTTTTCTTCTCCCTAAATGCTATGGTATGAGAGCTGCTTATAGAACATTGACGTTACAGAAAGTCAACATCTCCATGTATTACAGACATTGTTATGTAAACGATCTGAGATGATTTAAAGGGACACAGGGCCGCATGCAGATGGCGTGTTCTGACACAGTGCTGTTTTCCATCAGAGAAGCATCTGCAGGGTTTGGCATCTGTGGGGAGGGATCCTGGGACCAGAGGGACAGCTGTGCTTCACTTAAGACTAAATGGTGCCAACCAGGAGGTTCATCATAAAATGCCAAATGCCTGGGTGGTTTTGTAAGAATGGATACTGTTGGGGACCGGCGAGGTGGCTCAGCCAGTAAAGTGCTTGCCATGTAAGCATGAGGACCTGAGTTTGGGTCCCCAGCATTTACATAAAAGCCAAACACAGCAATACACGCCTGTAGTCCCAGAGCTAGGGAAGTATAAGCTGGGGGGTCCCTGTAGCTTGTTGACATCCTAGCTAAAGTGGGGTTCTCCCGCTGCAGTGAGAGATGCCTTAAAAATAAGATAGAGAGCAATTGGGGGAAATACCTAATGTTGACCTCTGCTTTCCACACGCACACACACACACACACACACACACACACACACGCATATGCACTCCTACGCATGGACACCAACAAAGAAGAGAGAGTGGCTAGTGTCTAGCTCTGCATTTCCCATTCTATGTTATAGAATTCTCACAACTCTCCTGACACATGACTGTGAACACGGACCCCATTTTACACACCAGACTCCAGGAAGCATCACTTCTCTAGGATTCTTTCCCAGAAGCAGGGCTCCACTTCCACAGCTGTCAGGAATCTCATGAAAAACCCAAGGTCATGGAAGCAGAAAGCTAGGCTCCCGACGGGGGCAAGGGCTGACCTCCATCACTTAAGGGTCAGACCGTATACTTTCCTCTCCCCATGGGGCCAACCACACCCACCCACCTGACGGTGACTCGCATGGTATGGTAACCTCTCTGACAGTGGCTGGGACAATCCAGGAACTTGGTGTCAGGGCTCTGGTCCTGAGTGGTGTAGACCAAGCATCCTCATTGGCTCTGGCTCTTCTTGCGTATCCCCTGGCCCAGGCCAGAGCTCCTTCCACTTCAAACCACCAGGCAGCAGCCAGATTCACATATAACTTGGATAGCAAAAGTGGCTGTGCATTGCTTGGGATCCCTGGATCTCCACCCTCCAAGTTCAAAGGAACTGGAGTACCTGTGGGGTTTGCCGGAGGCGGGGCTGGGGGTGGGAGGTGGGTACGAGGGGGTGGGGGGACGGACAAGGTTCCCCTGCAAACACTGGGAAAGTGTTCTCTCGACGCCCCAGAGTTGAGAGCTTAAGGGGGAGAAGAAGCCCACATGAACTTGACTTGTGATTTCACCGGTCTCTGAGAAATTGGCAAAAGCTTACATTTTTGTTCCCGCACCTTCTAAATTGGGTTTTTGGGCACTGTCAGGACTTTCGATGGGAGCAGATTAACAAGGTGAGGCTTGACGGCTAATGGAAATATTCGTAATAGGGATTACAAGGAGAGTTTTTTTTTCCATCTTGCCTGTGGGGAATGTGACAGTCTTTGGGGGCACAGCACCCCTTGTCTCTAATCTCCCTGAACACTTATCTTCTGTTTTTAAATGATGGAAAGGGGAGGTCATATCCCAGCAGTGACTGGCTTGCTATCTGGGACAAACTAGAGAAAGCTATTAACAAAAAAAAAGAAAGAAAAAAAAAACCATGAAATTGAATCTCACCAAGGAGAGATTCCCATTTGCCGGTAGCTTCTTTAAAGCTGCTCCACAGCCTGGTTTTGTGCAGTTGGAGAGGTCCATGGGCATTTATGGGGAAAAAAAAAAAGAAAGAAAGAAAAGAAAAGAAAGACAGAAACAAAACCCACCATGTTTCTTTAACCCCAGCAAAATACGATGCCATGTCAGGGGGAATGAGTTTCTCTAGCAATCCTTCTTGCAGGGCTTGACCCGATCACAGCGGCTTTGTTGCCTTGGCTCTTATTCATATTCTCTTCTTGCTTCTCACAGCCTCAGTTCACCTAGCATTTTGAGACCCACTAATCTACTATCATAGCCAGTATTTATCGAGAGCTTTCCATTGTTCTGATCTCTTCACGTGTCTATTAGAATTATTCTACCTCTAATTTATTGCCTTTGTGTCTGTGGGCGCGTGTATGCCATGGCATTGGCGTGGACGTCAGTTCTCTCCTTCCACGGTATGTGTGGTCCCTGATGACTGAACTTGGGTCATCGGGCTTGACAGCAAATGCCTTTCCGTGCTAAGCCATCATCTCTGGCCTTTGCCTATCTTTTAGTCAGAACAGGTGTAAGCTGCACAGACAAATGACCGTGAGAAACTGCCATTTCACATTTTATTTCCTTCCCTGAAGTCAGCTTTAGGTTGGGCGACCCTCTGGGTTACCCTCTTTCCATGCAGTTGCTCAGATGTCTGGTCTATGTAATCTCATGACTCTGTGTGTCATTGCAAAGCCTCCTCGGTCCTGATGGCCCAAAGAGCAGGACAGACTGGACATTAGGCAATGGGCTTTAAAGTTTCCCCGAACTTTGAAAGTGGCAGGGCTCCCTTTTGATTGGCTGGAGCCGGTCACATGGTGCTGCATAACCAGGAAGAGTGGGGGAGAAAGCAGCATGGGACCAGATTTGGTGGTGATTGAAGCTGCACTAATCATATAAGAGTTTTCCAATTAACTTTTCCCAGGTGGCCATTTATTTTAAGTAACTTTTCTAAATGTTTATGGCTAAAGAACATTCATATTGGCTCTGGGACCTGGCTATGCCTGACTCCAAATCCCAAGTTTCTCATCCCTAGTTGTGATTGCCTCTCCCACCCCCAGCCCTGTCTCAGGTCCCCTCTCTTTTCTGTTTCTCCTGAAAGTGAATGACCCTCTTAGCAGAGGCCCCCAGCTCCCATTGTTTTTCTCCATTTCTACCAGGTTCATGAATTTGTTTTCCCTTTAGGACCCAGCCTGGCTTTGGCACCCCAGCCCTCCCTCGAGGTCTTCTGGAATCTACTTCCAAGGCTGAGAGACAGAACACAGGTGTTCTCTGCTGCACAGGGGACAGAGCAGAGGTTCACAGTGTGTGGGAGACCCTCCCTGCTTAGACTAAGCTATGGCTTGGCTTATTTTCCCCTTTCCCAGCATAGGGAGTCTCAGTAAATGCAACTGTGGAAAAAAATGAATTTTTGATTTCTGTGACTTCCCTTTGCTCGGGTTTATTAAGCAACTTACACAGCGTTTGCATCCCACAGTTTGCTCATTGGGTGCAAGCCATTTATTGTGTAGCTCAGTGTTTTTTTTTTTTTGTGCAGGTATAAAATTTTACTAAAATGTAAATTTAAAACATTTCAAACCCTTAAAAAAGAAGCACTCTGTCCGTTGACAGCCCCTAGAACTCCCATCCCACCACCCATTTCATTCAGCGCTCTGCCCATTGACAGTCACCACAACTCCCAGCGTCCCCCTGCCAACAGCAACCTCAACTTCCAGTTTGCAAAGGATTGGTTTGAGGGGGAGGGGCAATGTGGCCACAGAGCATTCTCCAAGGGTAAGAGACCAGTTCTGGCCTTGCTATGAAGGGACCCTGTGTAGCTGTCCCTGGCTCCAGTCACAAGCATGCACCTACCTACACATGTACAGACATTCAGGGACCTCTGCATACGTAGATCTTGGCATGGGGCATGCAAGAACATACCTATATAAGCATGTGAGTCAGCTTACCATCACAGGATCCATATGAAAACAGAGAGGATGCCTTATTTGTGTTCAAGTCCAAGATGGGGCAGCCCTTGGTCTGGGCCTCTCCGGTTAGCATGGTAGAAACACAAACCATAGGTACTAATTGCATCTTGGCTCACTGCTGTGACAGAACACCCTGAAACGAAAAACAAACTAAGGAAGGAAGGTTTTTATTTTGCCCTCAGTTCCAAGCTGCATCTAACATTCCGGAAGCCGAGAGGCATGGGTGCTGATATTCGGCTCACTCTCCCCTTCTTATCAAGCCCGGGATCCGAGTCTGTGGGATGGTACTGAGCACAGTCAGGATGGGCCTTCCCATCTCAACTAACTCAACCTACGAACTCCCACCCCAGCGTGTTTGGCGGCTTGTCTCCTATAGTGATTATAAAGCCTGTGAAGTTGATAACGTTAATCACAACATGCCCCAATCACCACTAGTCCCCAAGACCTCATAATACCACTACCTTGGGGGCCAAGGCTTTGCATATTTTGAGGACACTTATCAAAAAACCATAGCAATAACTGTGCATGCATGCATGCATGCATTGTGTTCATGCCCTTGGACAAGTGTATGTTCACTTACATGTATGCACATCTCTGTCTGTGCATTGACGTGTGTGCACAGGACAGGGCAGAGACGTGTTTGTGCCCACAGGAACCGTAACAGACACATATGTGCCTGATTCTTTGCATTTCGCTGTGGTAGTCCTGTGGCAGCCTCTTGGGTCACTTTGCTCTGGTAGCTCCTGTTGTCAAGGGCTCTTGTCAAGCCAGTTGTCTGGAAGGAAAGCCTTTTAAAGCAATCTTGCCTTTCTTAGATGGACACTTATCCAACTTAGCTCAGAAATTCTCCACGTGAGTGTGGAGTTGGGTTCTGAGCTGGGGATGGAGGAGTGAGGAGAGGCAGGAGATGTGCACTTGAGTTGGGTGTGTTCCTTTCTGGCTTGGTAGCCATGGGCAGCACAGCCAATGTCTACCATATGGAAGGTGGGTTCTTTATCTGGCTTTTCTCACTGGTCCCCTCTGGTCCCTTTTCCCCCAGAGCTCAGTCCATTCAAACCACAGGCTTGTCTCTACACCATGACACCTGGGGGTACTATCTTGTGCACTATCTGGTCTTCTACCAGAATCGATGTCCCCAAGGCCATCATGGTACCTGACAGGGTAGGATAGGAGTTCTGGCAGAGAGTAAACCCAGCACTTGTGTGGAGGTGTGAGTGGCTGAGTGAATGAAGGAGCAAGTGTAGGGACAGAAAACCCTTTGGCCTTGACCGTCCCTCACTACAGAGAAGAGCAGCACATAGTTGTCCTGGTAGCTTTTATTGCCAACTCAATCTAGAGTCACCTAAGAGGAAAGGCCTGCACTGAGGGATTATCTAGATATACTGGCCTGTGGACATGTCTTTGGGGGGGGTCATCCTTATTCATAATGGATGCAGGAGGGCCCAGCACACAGTGGGCAGCACCATTCCCTAGGCAAGTGGGCATGGGCTGTGTAAGAAAGCCAGCCACACATGAATCTGTGAGCAAGCCGGCAGGGAGCACCCTCCATTGTTCCTGCTGTACTTCCTTAGTGAGTGAGTTCCATGTTGGGATTGATGCTAAACAGAAAAGCCAACAGGTCTACCTTCAGGTTCCTCTTGGAGTTCCAGCCCTGACTCTCCTCAGTGGCATCCCGTGATGAACAAACCCTTTCATCTACCAAATACTTTCACTTAGAGTGTTCTATCACAGCCACAGAATCTAGGCAGCACTCACCTTCTCATCTCCAGAGCCCCACTTCTTAGAGTGGCAGGGGAGGGGGGTCACAGGCCTTTCCTGTGAATGCCCAACAACACAGAGGTTTGTTTTGTCCCAGTCTTTGCTGCAGCAACATTGACTGCCACCATCGCACAGAAGCAGCCGCAGACATCTACAAACCCAGCATGGCTGAGGTCTAGACTTTGTTAAGGACAGAGATACTTGGGTCTCACCTGATTTCTCCATCTCACAAAACATCTGCCTTCTGGATCATTTCCAAGTATTAAAGATGTAAACACCGCTGGCCATAAAGCAGGCACCGAGCTAGATGGGCCCCGCAGGCTGTGCTTGGCCATTCTTAGCAGGCGTAGGTGTGTGCACTTTCCCAACTTCCTGCACACCCCTGTCTGGAACAGTGTGAGCAAAAGGCTAGAGGGCTCTGGGCAAACCTGACCCAGCCTCCATTCCCCACCCGGGGCCTGATGATCCCAAGTAAGTCATTTGTCCCTCTGGCCTCCACATACACGCCATGGCACATTTCCCCCCCCCACCCCCCACCCCCACAATCATAATAAATATAATTTTTAAAATTAAAAATGAAGAGTAACAGGGGCTAGGGATGTAGCTCAATGTTAGAACACTTGCCTAGCATGAACAAGACACTGAATTCAGTCTGATCTCTCTCTCTCTCTCTCTCTCTCTCTCTCTCTCTCTCTCTCTCTCTCTCACACACACACACACACACACACACACACACACACACACACACAATAGCCTCATACCTATCTTTTTCACTAGGGACCGAACTTTTCCAGGGAAGACACGTGTTTGACTTTCTGGGATGCATATGTTTGCCATGTGCCCAGAATTTACAAAACCAGGCCACCAGATAGGAACAGCAAACATGATGCCGGAGCTGCTTGGAGCAGGAAAACTCCGCTCAGGCTGCTGTGCTCTGTGTTTCTCATCAGCTCAGTATTTTCCAAACTTGCTGCAGAACAAACACACGCGTCTGGTTTCACTCCCATCTGGCTCAGAGGCCCTCCTCCTCCTACCCTCCTCCCTCCTTCTTCCCCCTCTCTTTCTCAATTTACAAAAGTAACATGAGTTTATTGGAGAGAAATTAGAAAGGAGCGATAAGCAGACGGAAAATGTGCAAAGCCGTAGGTCCCAGCACTCGGAGATAACTCTGCCAATACCCCGCGATCCATCCTCTTTGTGGGTTTTCAATGCATATAAATTAGGTGAGGGATGTATACATTTTAAAGAACAGCAGTTCAAGCTTACTGTTCAGATGAAAAAGAAGTTTGCTCTGATCGACAACAAGTGCTCGTGGGGTTTCACTATCCAGCCCTGGAAGGCTACAGGGTCAGCATCTGTGGCACCTGCATCTGTGGTACTCAATGGGGTGGGAGACAGGAAGCACCTACCACTGTGTTCAGTTCGAGATGTAGACCCCATGTCAAGACAGAGCATGTAAAACCCACCTTGGTGGTGTACCCTACTCCCCTCCGCCCTGGTGGGCACAGGACGTTATGGCTTGTGGGACAGATAATAGAGTCAGGCCTGGAAGGTGATGTTCACTTCTAGCTCCAGCCAGAACACTCTGCTGTACTGCAGGCCCCCACCTCCCCACCATGCTAGATTCCTATCCTTTCAAGGCGCTTCTGTTGCTATTCATCACAGAGGCCAGAGCAGTCACTACGGTAGGAAGGTCTCCTCTGAGCTCAGTGGAAGAACGGGGGTCCCTAGGTGACACTCTTGAACTCAGGGGGCCACTCCTCTGTGAAATCACCCTTCCCCAGAGCTCTTTGTCCTAGAAAGAGGTGAAGATCCAAGGTGCACACTCCAATCCAGAGCCCATTGCCTCCTACGGTGACGGGAGGGGTCCTGGCTTTGGTACGCAAATGTGCCCTTTGTAAAGAGTGTCCCTGCTCCAGGGAGGACCGGTACAAGAAATTCTGTGGCTTGTCATGAAGCCTCCAAATAATGGAGACCATTGCTTTATCTCATTTAATCTCTGATTGGCGCTGAGGAGAGGGTGCTCACACTGAGCACACCTCATAAAAGGGATAAAAACTCAAAGTTCATCGTCCCCCTCGTGGGTGTCATTGTCCCCCAGTTCACAGAGCACCATGGCTTCCGGGGGTTTCTGGTGACTTGCTTGAGATCACGCACCCTGGAAACCCAGGACAGTTTTACCAGGGCTTCTCCTTCTGAAGTGTATACTCTGAACTAGGTGGGATTACTGCCTCAGTTTCCCCATCCGTCCCGTGGGAATAATCGTAGTACCTCAGAGAGCCAGGAAAAGCATTACACAGAGCGAGGGAGCTATCTTGAGCAGTGAAGTGTTTACCTCACAAACGTGAGGACTTGAGTTCAATCCCTGCAAACCCATTGAAAAAGCCAGGTGTGGTGTGCCTGCCTGGAGGCAGAAACAGGGAGAGGGATCTCTGAGGGCTTTGCTGGCCAACCAGCCTGACCTAAAGGGCAAGCTTCAAGTTCAGGGAGAAACGCTGTCTCCAAAAGAAAGGGAGGGAAGGAGAGAGGAAAAAGAGAAAGAATGCAAAAATAAAATAATTTTAAATGAAATAAAGTGGGTAATTCTAAGTAACAACACCAGAGCTTATCGTTTAGCCTCTCCACCCACCCACCCACACACATGTGCATACACACATGCACACACACACATGCGCATACATACACATGTGCTCACACTCCATCAATGCAAGAAGTAGGTATTAAGTGCGATGATTCAGCTAAGGAAAATTGCCTGGAAGCCTCTGCCTTGTCCCTGATGCCCTAGGTAGCCCTAGGTTACAACCCCTCCAAACAGGATGTTTTTGGCCTTCTTGGGGAGACTTCCCAAAGAAAACTTGGTTAGAAGTGGTCCCAAATTAGCAGAGTCCCTGCCCTGGAGGACAGGTTGTAGGCCGGGCCCCTGCTACCTCTCCAGGAGCCAGCCTCCTCCATTTCTCATACTGCCTCCTCCATTTCTCACTGCTGAAATGAAATGCTTCCGTCTGGAAAGTTTATAGAGATTAAAGGTCCATTCAGCGCAGGACGTGGAGGATGGGGAGTCCAGCAGTGTGGCTCCTACATCTCATGGGGACCTCGTGTGGCACAGTGGGAAGCACGCCGTAAGAAACCGAGCAGGTGTGTGGTCTCCAATTCTTCCCTCCATAGTAACCTGCCGATGCCATCACGGGAGCCCGCATTATGGCCTCACTTAATCCAAATTCCTCCCTAAGGCCCCACCCTGAAGACCCCGTAGGTGGGTTGAGGGGGTAAATTTAGAGCACGTGAGTTTGAGGGGACACTTTGAAGCCATAGCAGATGGCCAGGGTGTTCAAACCCAGTCTGTTACACAAGACCATTAGCAAGGGATGAATGAACTGGCTGGTTCAGCAAGTGGATCTAGAGTGGCCATAATAGGCAGGATTCTGGGTAAGACTGCAGGCTGGCCCTGGAGATGCTGAGAATGTAAGGATCAGGGCTCAGGGAAGAACACGTCCTAAGATGCCTTTGAGCTATGGCCTGGACTGTGCTGGGCCTCTCAGTGTGACTTAAGGCTACTGTTGGCTAAAGATCTGCAGTGAGCTGGAGGTCTCACCTCCCAGATGGTTTTGGTCTTGAATGGTCTCTCCCCATGCAAGTGGGACCAGAGAGAGGGAATGCCATCAAGTATCGAACAGCACCGTCATAATCATGGTGGCAAGGAGAATGAAGGATGCCGGAACCGTGGCTATCAGTCCTAAAGGGCCAGGGCAGCCAACTTCTGGCCACTTAATAGAAATCCCATATCCAGGCCTAGCAAGGGAGACAACAGAAAGATCACAGAGAAGGCGTGGTCCCTCATCCTGCCTGCTCTCTCTGAGTCTGCAACAGGGTTTGGAGGAGGAGGAAGGGACAGAGCTGAGTACCAGAAGCCAAGTTCCGGGGTCGGGGCGATGGCCCAGTGGAGGAGCTTGTTACACAGGCATCAGGACCCAAGTGTGGATCCATAGCAGCAGTGTAAATTTCCATGTCCATGTCTGGGGCGGTGGAGGCAGGTGGATCCCTGCAGTTCATTGTCTAGATGGGCCAACCAAATCACCGAGTGGCCCTGTCTCAAAACATGGGGAACAATTGAGAGTGGCACCTGATGTCAGTCTCTGCGTCCATGAGCATCAACCCCTCACAATGCTGGGCCCCTACACGTAAAGTCAAGACCCCTCTCCCCTGGGTTCTAACCTCAGGTCATTTTGATACCATTTTTGTTGTTGTTGTTGCCCAGCTTGGACGTGAGCCTACCACCTCAAGCAAGCCTTTCCTTAACAGAACTCCATAATTCTTCATTTCCTAGGAACACGCTGGGCTAAGCAGATGACAAACTGTTGGCTCTTCCCATTTTTATAAGCAGCTAACCTGGCATCTTTTTTATTATAAACTCCCAGAGTCCTGAGGTTTAATATCTTCAGTGTTAGATTCATGGAGGACTTGGAAGTTAGAGATTGCCTGGGGCCAGAATTTGATGGGGTGTGCAACTTGTCGCTTGGAATATGATTTATTGGCTCAGGGGAGGGAGGAAGAGCATGGGACAATTAAGTGGGACTTGAGTGTTGCAAAGTTGGGAGGGGATGCTGAGTGGAGTGAACAGCAGGCGTTTGTAAATCTCCCTGACAGCTGGAGAGCTTTAAAAATAACAATTGATTTAAAAAAAAAAACTGCCCTGGGAACACAAGTAAGTTGGAGCCTGGGTTTGTTCTGCCTAGCCGTGGCTCAGAAAAATCAAACACTGAGACAAGCTCTTGGGAGACTGTCCTTGACTGGGTGAACTCAAGCACCCGATGTGGGGTCCTGTCTCAGGGCTTTGCACGGGCTGGGCCAGTAGCTGGGACTCTGTCCCCCAGATTTCTTACATTAAGCTCTCAAGGTGGCCTCCCCAGAGTGTCCTTCTGCAAGGAAGCCCTTATCACCTAAACCATACGTTTCCCTAGCCCCAGTGGTGACAATTTCATCAATAGCGAAGACCCACCCCGGCTAGAGACTACACCTGCGCAGCGTCGCGACTCAGTTACTAACTGCTTACTGGATCCGTGTCTCAGCTGCTGGCACAAGTAGCCAGAAACTCAGAGATGGAAAGAATAAAAATCCTGGGGCTGTAGGAGTTAAAATCCCAGCGTGGACAGGGCTGCATCCTCCCAGGAGCTCCTGGAAGAGACCTCTTCCTGATTCCCCGGCTTCTTGCACTGGAGTCATTCTGCCGAGTCCTCTGAGCCAGTGCTGGTGGCCTAGCTTCGTGCCTCCTTTCTCTGGCTCCCTCCCCTCTCACAGCTGCCTCTGCCTCTTCATTCTCTTTCCTAGGGAGCCACCGTGATGATTCAGAATTGTCCCATCACCTTACTTTGAATCAGTCATATCTGCAACACCCCTTAGCACCATAGATGGCATTCAATGGGACACTGTGGTTTGGGGTCACTGTTAGCTTTTAGAGGTTGCTCTCTCCCCACCCCCCATCATCCACACCCACTCTGGCTTGGTGGTGAGCAGTCAGGCACAGACCGAGGAAGTCAACCTCTGTCATGGCTTCTGTCTGTGTCAAACGAGACCATTTGGACAGAGACCTTTAAAGCTTGACCCTGCTGGATGGGTTTGCTGGTTTCTGACAAGCCCATGGTAGGCTGGTTCACAACGCCCATTTTCCACCCCAGTGCCATCTTGGTTAAAGGCTTGCTGCACCTCTTTGATCAAAAGCTCAAAGCAGCCTTGGGGCCACTGCCAGAGGCCTGTAGAGAAGGCAAAACCCTCACACTGCCTCAGACACTAAAAGAGAACCAATTAAACCCGTGAGTGACTGAAGCGCCTTCTCCTGACCTCCAGACTAATGCTCCCGAGCACAGCAGACCCCATTAATCTTCATTGTCTTCAATGATAATAGTAGAGATGTCACAGCTGGACTTACTGAAGATCTATGTGCACCAGGGTCTCTCGGGAAAACGCTCTGGAGCAAGAGATGGGTTTCTAGAGGGTAAGGACCCGATCCAAGGAATGTGGGTCCTGATGCCAGCTCCAGGTGGAGGAGAGACATCTACATAGCCACGTTCATGGCAGCATTGGCCAAGACGTGAGTGCTGGTTAGTTTTAACTGTCAACTAGATACAACCTAGAGTCGCCCAGGAAGAAAGTGGCAATGGGGGCTGTCAACATCAGGTTGGCCTGTAGGCATGTCTGTGGAGGTTGCCTTGATTGTTAATTGAGGTGGGAAGATCCACCCTGAATGCGAGTTGTACCCAGGCTGGGCCCTGGGCTGTATAAGAGTAGAGAGAATTCTCTTCTTTCCACTCACAATGGTGGATATGACGTGACCTGCTTCCTCCTTGACTACTCCTCAGTGATGATTTGTGACCTGGAATTGTAAGCAGGATAAAGTGTGTCACGGCAACAGAAATGAATTGGTGCACAAACAGGTTGCTTTTCAACCTTTGAAAGAGGAGATTCTTTATTTGCAGCGGCAGCCGTGAGCCTGCAGATGCTGTGCCCGGTGGAAGGAGGCAGGCACGAAGGTGAACACCGTGTGATCTCACATGGAGAGCCTTCGAAGGCCACGATCAACCAAGTGTGGTGCTGCGCTTCTGTAACCACAGCACTTGGAGGGCTGAGGTAGAAGGAGCTGGAGTTCCAGACCAGCCTGGGCTGCACAGGGAGGCGCTTTCTCAGAATCCGAGTGCTAGGGCTACAGTCAGTGGCAGAGTGCTTACGGAGCATGCACAAGTTGAATTCCTACACCAAAGCAAAAGAGGGAAAAAATGGAGCTCTTGGAAAAGGAAAGTGATGTGGGCTGGCCAGAGGCTAGGGGCAGGGGAGAGATCTGGAGAGATGTTGGCTTAAGGATATAAATTTCTTATAACTAAATCCAAAGTGTCCATTGCCTGTCATGGTAACTTTGGTTGGTACACTTATATATGCAATAATCACTAAGAACAGTGTTTAGTCTCATCCCAAAATTAATAGAGTACCACCTATGCTAATAAGCTTGGATTAGTCATTCTATGATATATATTCATAAAAATATTGTAATGCAATTAATAAATGCAATTTTCACTTGTCAGTTGAAAAGAATCATCTCAGACAGACCTGGTGGCAAAGGCCTATAATCCCAGCTACTGGTGGGGTTAAGGCAGGAGTGTGCCTGGACTGCAGAGGGAGTTCAAGGTCAGCCTGGCCAACTTTTGGGGACCCTACCCAAAAATAAAAAGGCAAGGACTGGTAATATAGCTCAGTTGGAGAGTGCTTGTCTGACATGAATGAGGCCCTGGGTTCCCTCTCCAGTAACCATGACAACAAAACCTTTTTGACACTGGGCTTCCTCATTTTTGAAGTAGAGCTGAGACCACACTGCAGTGACTTGAGATGCCCTTCATCATAACCTGCACTGTTTAAGTGCTATGAAGAAAGGATACCACCAACGGTACTCTGCCCTGCCACCCACCTCGACACACGCTCTGCTTTCTGAGATGTTAAGCAGGAATGTGTATCATGGAGTCTTTGAAATGCCACGAGGACGCCGCTCTTCTTGACATAGGCAGATGCTGGCCGCATAGAAAGCCCTCGGCATGTGTTAACTCTACCTTATAGATAGCAATACCATGGCTTGTGTCACTTCAGACATCATGAAACTAGCTGTAAATAACGGTAGAGAGTTGGGGTCAGTTTACGCCATTTGCTCTCCAGCTGCCCTGCCCTTCTAATGACTGAGAAACATTTCCATGGCTGTGTGCTCACTCAGTGGGAGAACAACTGGGAGAAGTTTGTGTATGTCGACCTCACGGCTGTGTGTGTGAGTTCGTCTTTCCTATGTGCATGTCGACCTCACAGCTGTGTGTGTGAGTTCGTCTTCCCTATGTGTGTGTTGACCTCACGGCTGTGTGTGTGAGTTCGTCTTTCCTATGTGCATGTTGACATCATGGCTGTGTGTGTGAGTTCGTCTTTCCTATGTGCGTGTTGACCTCACGGCTGTGTGTGTGAGTTCATCTTTCCTATGTGCGTGTCGACCTCATGGCTGTGTGTGTGAGTTCGTCTTTCCTATGTGCATGTTGACCTCACGGCTGTGTGTGTGAGTTCGTCTTCCCTATGTGTGTGTGTCGACCTCACGGCTGTGTGTGTGAGTTCGTCTTCCCTATGTGCGTGTCGACCTCACGGCTGTGTGTGTGAGTTCATCTTTCCTATGTGCATGTTGACATCATGGCTGTGTGTGTGAGTTCATCTTTCCTATGTGCATGTTGACATCATGGCTGTGTGCATGAGTTTGTCCTCCCACCCTGCATCTCAGATCTGGTCCTGTAAAACAGGAAGGTGACACAGACAGACCTTGCAGGGCTGGGAGGACTCATGGAGGTCACACTCCTCCCAGCACTCAGCAAATGCGCACCTTCTCCCTCCCGTCCTCCCTGTCTTCCCCTTCTCTCCCCTACCCCAGAAGCTGCTGTTGGGGCCTCAGAGCTGCTTCCACAGACATTTGAACTGACTGAATTTTCTCACCTCGGCCATCCCAGAAGTCAGTTTTGATAGGAGCTGTCCACCTTGGTTCTTCTGAGATAGGGTCTCCCTCTGGCTTGTGCCTCTTCCATTAGGCTAGGCTCTCTGGTCAACATGCTCAGGAGTCTACTGTCTCTGCCTCCCTAGCGCCAGGATTACAAGTGTGGGTTCTGGGAATCAAGCTCAGGTCCTTGAGTTTACAAGGCAAGCATTTTACCTACTTAGCCATCTCCCCAGTTTCCTATATTTTTCAAGTTTTTTTGTTTTTTCAAATGATGACATAGCTGTAAAGGGTCCATCTCATCAGGGCAGGACACAGTGGCCACCTGTGTCATCAGCTCCCAGATGCAAACATGGAGCATAGCCCAAGCCTCTGGCGTTCTTCCTCCCAATACACCTCTACTCACACACAGATATACACAGACACTGACCACACACATGAGAGAGAGAGAAAGAGAGAGAGGCACACAGACATACTGACAGAAAAACACACCCAGACAGACACGAAAGAGAGAGAGAGAGATACGCACAGACATCCAGACAGACAAACACACCCAGATACACACGAGAGAGAGAGATGCGCACAGACATCCGGACAGACAAACACATCCAGACAGACAAACACATCCAGACATACACGAGAGAGAGAGAGAGAGAGAGAGAGAGAGAGGCACACAGACATCCAGACAGACAAACATACCCAGACACACACGAGAGAGAAAGAGAGAGAGGCACACAGACATCCAGACAGATAAACACACCCAGACACACACGAGAGAGAGATGCGCACAGACATCCAGACAGGCAAACACATCCAGACAGACAGACACACCCAGACACACAGACGCTGCTGCTGGCTTCCAGCATACAGGCCCGCGGTAGACTCTTCCAGCAATCTCAAGAGGCCAGCTCCCACCCCGTGAGTCTCATCCTGCCTTATGCAGTACTGCATATTTTACAGTGTGGTGTGACAATATTTTGTCATGTGGCTTTATTTGTAGTGTCCCCAGTGTCCTCGGTTTCTGCTAATGAACACAGGTTGTTTCTTAGCTCCCGCTGCTATAACAAAGTGCCACGGACCAGGTGGCTTATAATGAACAGACACTTTGTCATCTATCTGGAGGTTCAAGGCTGAGACTAAGAGGCCAGCACAGGGCAGGTATGGCGAGGACTCCTCTTGCAGACGGCCACCTTCACACTGTGTTCTTGCACGGACTAAATGACTTTCTGGGGGAACTTCTCTTAGGGTCCTATCATCATCCACTCACCTCTGTTGGGTGGCACCTCTCTCTGCCATCACATTTGGGGTCAAGGATATCAGTGTAAGAACCAGATACTCTTACAGATTGCTTCCAGACTAGTAGAATTTTATGAGGTTATATTTGAGGGTAAATGTGGATATGTGTGTCTGCTGGGCATGTATCCAGGCATTATCAGCATATTTGGCATTTGAAGATGAGCCAAATCATGGCTGCACCAGTGTCTACTCTGGTCAGGAGTGCTACTTTGTCAGCAACCCCAGATAACATGAAAAGACAGGGAGCAGACACTGTCCATGGTGGCCAGGAAGGTGTATGAACAAAGAGGGGGGTTTCACATGGTCACCCTGAGCCGTAGATGCTGAGAGTCTTGGAGCCTGGTCAATTATTTGCTCTTCTGTGTGCACCAGGGAGAGCTCTGGTAACGAGTGTAGGTGGCCACTCGAGAGCGAGGTATCCAGGGGAGAGAATCCACCCACAGTCTTCCATCTCTGGTACTTAAATGTCAACAGCAAAATTGCCTGCTCCACCTGCCCTTCCTCCACCTCTGCTGCAGAGGCTAGGCACACTTGCCGCTGTGCGGCAAAGAGGGGGCAGCCTTGAGTCATCTTAGACCTGCCTCCTGCCCATGCGCTGGGCGACCTTGGAGGGGTGAGTCAACCTCCTGTGAGTCAGCTGCTCTGGGAACCTCGCCCTGTGCAGGTGAAGAAACAAAGCTTCATCAAAGATCATGGCTCTAGGCAGCATTTGGGATGGTGGGTGGGTGGGTGGATGGTTGGATGGATGGATGGATGGATGGATGGACAGATGGACGGACGGATGGACGGATGGGTGGACAGACAGATGGACACACTAGAGAGATAGGTTGGTAGGCAGGTGGGCAGGCAGAAGTGATACACAGATAAATACGTCATTTCTCCATTGGCATATGTGCATGTTCACCGTTTTATTGATTGCAAGGGCCATGAGGACCTACTGTGCGCTGTGCAGGGAATGGTGCTTGCATTTTTACATGCCTGAGTTCTGGCGAGGCAGGAAGGGTTACCCCATTTTATGATGCAGAAGCTAACATATGTGTCAGGAGTACTCATGGCTGCTATGTGCTGGATTAGGAGCCTCATTCCACAGGGTCTGAGTCTCGTCCCCTAACCAGTGGGACTGGACTTCCCTCCAGATGCCAGACACTAAGATGGATTCTTATCGCATTCAGTCTGTATTTTAATCTACAATGAGGTTTGTTCTGATCCGTAAGGAAGCTCCAGGCCAAAGAGACTGAGTAACCCTTCCCAAGACGTTACAATAAGCAAGACTCAGAGCCGGGGTACCCCAGGAATACAAGTCCAGCCTGAAACAAAGGCTGAGCAAACACCAGAGGAGGAAACATCATGCCTGGAGCCCTTTAGCAAAGCTATAAATTAAAAGAAATGCATCCAAGCTGTTAATTTTATAAGAGATGGAAAATTAATTATCATAATGACTTCCATACTTCTTTTAGGCAATGCTGCCTTCTGGGGACTGGGGATGCTCTAGTGACTACAGAATTAACTCATTCATTCATTCACTTCACTCAATCATTCCCTTGGGGATTCTTCACAGCACCTGTCCTGCGTATTTCAGGAGACAGCTTACCAGGAAGGTTGAGACAGAGGAGCAGGCAGGCTGCAGAACAAAAAGGTGTTGCGGCCCCGCACAGTGTCCTTTCCTCCCACCATTCATCTTAAACTACCAGTCCTTGAAGTAAACTCAGCAAGGCTGCAAATGGGTTGAGCACCCTCCATCCAGACAGGTGCCTGATTGGGTGTCATTGTTCTCTTGACACGCCCCCTGGTGAAAGATTGAATGGGCCATTTGCCTGCTGCTCAGTGCACCGCAGCCATGGCTTTACAGTTCCCTCATCTCTGTCCCCACACAGGGACTCCTGTCTGGGACAGATGGCAGACAGTGGTGTCTGAGGGCCCAGAAGTTATTGACTTGTGACAGTTCTCCTTTGAGATGCTGGATTGGAGCCAGGCACGATGGCACAGGCCTGTAGTCCCAGCATCTAGGAGGCTGAGAGGAAGGACATGAGCAAGGCCTATATGAGCTATGTAGTGAGTTCCAGGATAGCCTGAGCTATGTAGTGAGAGTCTGTCTCCAGAAGAGCGAGGGACATAGAGATGTCACTCAGTGCCAGCCTTAGAAGCTTCAAGGCCTGAGTTCAACCTCCTAGAACCATGTAAAAAAAAAAAAGATGTGTATAATTTCAGCACTAGGGAGGCAGAAAAGGGTCCTGGGACTCACCAACCAGTCAGCCTAACCTACTTAATGAGTCTCAACTTAGTGAGATCCTATCTCAACAATAACAACAAAAGCAAAGTGGGTGGCACCCGAGGAATGGCAGCCAAAGCTGTCTGGCCTTCATGTGCTTGTGCACAAAAATACATGTGTGCCTGTACATACACATGCAACTGCCTGCACACACTGTATGCACACACACACACACACGGGGGGGGGAGACCCTATGCTGAGGGACATGGCAGGCCCACTGTCTTACTCACTGTTCTGTCACTGTGCAGCGACACCGTGACCAAGGCAATTATTACAAGAGGAAGCCTTTGACTGGGGGCATGCTTGCAGTTTCAGAGGTTCAGTTATTGTCTTCATGGAGGGAAGCATGACATCGTGCAGGCAGGCTCTGGAGTGGCGGCTGAGAACTACATCCTGATCCATAGGCAGAGAGGGGGTGGGGCGGGGCTGGACCATGTAGACGCCTGCAAGATCCAGCCAGGTCCAGAGCTGTCTGTGGTGCTGTCAAGGAGAATGGCCCCTCATAGATTTGAATGCTTTGTCACCAGAAAGCCTTACAGGGATGAGGAGGTGTGGCCTTGTAGGATGAAGTCTGTCATTGGAGGTGTGCTCTGAGGTTTCAAAAGCCCCTGCCAGGCTTAAAGAATCTACAAAGGCCTCTTTGCAGATTGTCACCCAGATTGATGCAAGGCCTATGAATGCCACACGGGTGTCATGGTGACATGTCCTCTCAGTTCTTCATGACTCTGATGACTGTTGTGGGCCACCTTCCATCCACTGCCAGTCATTCCCCCGAGTGACCTTGTTCTTTTGCCTTGCAGCCTCTGTAAGGGACGGACTCTCTACTCTGTGGTGAGGGATGCTAAGATTGTCCTGGATGTCAACAAAACCAGGCAGATCGCACAAGAAATTGTGAAGGTACCATGAGTTCTGGGACCCCTACCTGGACCTTACAAAGACCCAGCCTCCTCTGGAAGTCCTGTCAAAGGATCCTAAGACCCAGGGTCTGGGTTTAGACCACTAGTCTGGACCTTAAAGACATTCGATTTAGCCCGAAAAATATACCAGGTGGTATGTACAATGAATCTGTCAAGTTGCAACCCTGAAGAATACTGCCTCAAACTGTTTTCTGACTGGCACTTCATGGCCATAATACCTGGGTACAGGCAGTGGCCAGTGGGTACAGAGAGTCACTCAGTTCTCTTGGATAGTGTATCAGAAACTTCTGGGTCACTCTACTAGAAGCAGCTGAAGGGAGGGGAATTGGGGCACAGCAGCCCAGTTCATGCGACAGGAGTCTGGGTCAGAGATGCTTCACATCTCAGTAGACCAGGAGGCAAAAAGTGAGACAGGAAATGGCCAGGCAGGGCTAACGTTCCCCCAAAGGCCTGCCCCCCCAGCCACCTACTTCCTCCAGTAGGCTCCACCCCTCAAGACCTTCTAAAACAGTACCATCGATTCGGTACCAAACATTCAAAATATACACCCATCCGGGACATTTAAGATTCAAACCATCACTCGAGTCCTGGAATCCCCTTGTCATCTTGCCTCTCCGCTGCCCGGGAGACGTGGGGCTGTTGTGTGTTGTCTTAGATGAAGATGCCCGGGTGTCCCGACAGGCTTTAGTTCCATCAAATGGTCCATGGGAGTAAACAAAGACATGGAAATCACTCACCAAGGCCAAAAGAAGTGAAAGCAGCCCTGAATCGCTCGTAGATGTCCCTGTGTGTTCTTGATGTGGGGTCCTGAACGGTCTCCTAAGTATTTCAGGTCCTTCTACAGAGTGGTGGGCCGGGTAACAGAGACAGCAAGGCCCCTTCCTAAAAGAAATGAGGGAAAATGACTGGTGGATTCCTGTCTCTAGTGTCCTCAGCCTTGACTGTGTCCCCAATCTTTCCCCTTGGAGCTCTTCCTTTATTCTTCAGGAAGCAGAGTGGTTCTGTGGAGATGGCTTTGCAGCAGTCTGTAGGTGATGGTGGCCTTGTGACTCACAGAGCCTTTGTCCCCTGAGCTCCATGGGTGGACCCTGTACTCTGCCACTCTTGAGGATTCAAGGGAAGGCTACAAGGAAGTGCTGGGTTGCTTCTAATGAGTCCCCATCTCCTCATCTCTCACAGGGCATGGGCTACCTCCACGCCAAGGGCATCCTTCACAAGGACCTCAAATCAAAGAATGTTTTTTATGACAACGGTAAAGTGGTCATCACGGACTTTGGGCTCTTCAGCATTTCTGGGGTACTGCAAGCTGGCAGGTAAGAGGTGACAGAGGGGACCAAAGGGATTCTTGATAAGTGACCATCAAGGGATAGGAGCTCATCCCAAATGTCTTGAGTGACTTATATCTGTGAGCTCACAGGTGTTGAAGACTGTGGCGAGGCTGCCATGCCAACAGGGGGTCACCCAAGTCACTCTCTTATTCCCATGACCTTAGTGTTTTTCTCGCTTGTCCTGAAAGTGACACCTTTTGAGTTTGTGGCACAAGATCTAACACATCCCTGAATCTCACAAGCTCTTGCCCTGGGCTGGAGAACTCTCCTCCTTGCCTATGGGGCTTCCCTCTGTCAGCCAAGCCCTAACCTCCAAGCCGTCATTGTAATTAACTTTAGCCTAGCAACCAAACACAGCTGAGAGTAAGTGCTTTTAGGTCAGACTACCTGGGCCGTGTGGGGGTCCGCCCATTCTTAACTGTGACTGTGATCAAGGTACGCAGTACCTCTGAACTGGAGTCTCCTTGTGTGTTTGAAAACGCCTCGCTTGGAAGATAAATCATGAGGATGCAGGACAAGCATCCAGCACAGGACCCTGAGTGGCATCAGAAGCGGGGCACTCATTTGCATATACCTCCCCAGGATCACCTAGGGAACTATTAACCATCTTTAAGTAATTAACTCTCAGAGGCCATTCACCCTGGAGCCAGCCACGTTGTGTCAGCCATGCGAGAAACAGCTTGATCCCAAATAAACAGTCTATAGCTCAGAAGGTCTGCTCTCGTGGATTTTAATTTGGAGTGTGTGCCGGGTACACACGCATGGCACACATATCTTAAACCCCTGCATCATATAATGAATGGCCTCTCTCACGGGGAGACAGCACTGTGACTTCTCTCGTGTTTAAGTGTCTGCCATTCTGGAGAGCCACTGATTTCTTTGAGGGCTATCCTCCTGTCTTCCTGAAGGACTTTATCCCTGCTGTGAGTGCTTGAAACTCAACAAAAACATGACGACATAAGCTGTTTCTGGGGGGTGAGGTGACATACAGCACCCTTGGTTTCTGTCCTCAGGTGTCATCTTCCCCATCCAAGCTGGATGCCCCCAGTTTCTAGAGCTGTCTATGGCGTTAAGATAAGTCCCGGCAAGCAAACAAATAGGCCAATAGACACACAGAGAGCGCGAGTCCGTGAAGGAGCTAGCGGATCAAGGCTGGGTAGGACTCCTTCCTTGCTCGGTCCCACAGCAGTCCCAAGGCTTGCCACAGAGAATCACATTCACTTTGTTTGCCAGGACCCTGGGGTCAGAGCAGGGTTAGGGACACAATTGGTGATGTCGCTGCGAACCCAAGTATTTACATGGGCCTCATGTAACTTGATTTGGGGCTGGTCAGAAATCTCTCCCTCCTGGTGACCAGCAATGTTAGTGAGTTCCTCACGGTGAACAAAATACCAGACATACACTCACAGCTTGAGGGAGGAAAGATTTAGCATGGCTCATGGATTCTTGGATTCAGCAGGGCTTCTTGGTTCCATGGGCTCTGACAGGCATCATGGAAGTAGGGTCCATGTAGAAGAGGAACTTCCTCACCTCAAGGCGGACAGGAAGTGGATAGTGAGGGACAAGAAGTAGCCAGGGACAAGACACCCTTAGAGACTCCCACCACCCTGTGACTGACTTCCTCCAGCTATGCTCTGTCTAACTGAACCTCCCAGAAAAGGACCTCCAGCTGGGGACCGAGCCCCCAAGTGAACCTTTGGGGACCACTTCACAATTAAAATGTTACACCTATCTATATCTGCTGGCTGCCCTCGCTGTGAAAGGCGGGGGCAGGAGTCTATGACTGTATTCCTTACTCTGCTGCATTGCTAGGCCACAGCACCAAGACAAGGAAGGAGAAGGGGGGGCTTGAATGCTCTTTCCTTCCATTCCTCCTGGAGACCCAGTGTGCACCAACCAGGAAGGAAATCAAGCTAATTCAGAGATAAGGCGGCTTCTTGCATTGTCTAGACAATGGCCTTTTCCTTCCCTGCCCCATCCTGGCTGTCAGCAAATGTCTTCCTAGTTTCCGGGAGATAGTAGGGTCTTGGGAATAATGCCAACCAGGAGTAAGAAGGTGGAGACAGGAGACGCCATCGAACAAGGAGTATTCGGGGCCCTGCTTAGCAGCCTGGGAGTGAAAGATGGGAGCTGAGGCGAGGGGGTCAAACTTACAGGCAGCAGCACATCCGTCCTCAGGAGTGAGGCCTAAGTTTCCAAGTCTGTGCCCCCATCCAGCCTGGCAACACATGGCCACTGAGAGATTCATAGGGCAGTCACCAACTGGGGTAGTGGGGTGTGGGGTGCTGATGCAACGCACCAGTGATATTTTATTTAGTTCCGGGGCTTCAAGGTCAAGGTCCGACTGACCGTTTCTGCAGAGAGTTTTGTTCCAGGCTTATAGAGGACCCCGTTCTAACTATGTCCTTGCATGATCCCTCAGATAGATGGGGGAGGGGAAGAGAAAAGCTGGGAGGAGAGGATGAAGGAACGGAGAAAGAGACAAAATTCCCACGTCTGGCCCGTTTCTGTGCTGGCTTGATTTGTGTCTACTTGACACAGCTAGAGTCATCCGAGAGAAGTTGAGAAAATGTCTCCCTAAGATGGGCTATAGGCACACCTGTAGGGGATTTTTTTAATTAGTGCTTTAAATAGCTCCACTCCCTAGTGACTAGACATTCAGATATATGAGTCTGTGGAGGTCATTCTTATTCAAACCACCGATATCTAAGTATAACAGTCCCGTTGCTTAGGGCCATGGATTTAGGCCTTGTTTAATCTTAAACCCCCATCTTTATCATATATAGGTATATATTGTTTTATTATATATGTGTATATACTATTTTATTATATATGTAAAGCTGTCATACAGTAGTGTGTGTGCATGAGTGTGTGTGTGTATCTATGTATGCGTGTGCATGTGCTAGTAAGATGGCCAAGCCTAATGGCCTGAGTTTAGTCCCTGGGATCCACATGGTAGAAGGAGAGAACCAACTGCTCCAGATGTCCTCTGACCTACACACACACACTCCCACAAATAAATTAATAAATGTCATCTCAAAAGTTTAAAAATTAGTACATAAGATAGGATAAATTACTGGCATACATTCATTGTACCAAACGATGGTTTCCACTATGGTATTTCCACACCTTTGTATTGTGTGCTTTGCTTGCATTTAGCTGCCTACTGCCTTCTTTTGTGTGTCTCCCTTCTTTCTGGCCCATTCTCTTTCCCCAGTAGTCCCTCCTTCTGCTTCTATGTCCTATAAACTAAATCTTGAGCCCACAAGTCCTGCCTTTAGTGACAGTCACATTGGGAGTCCAGATTTTAGCGTGAGAGTCTGCAGGACAATCCCAGTCCATGACACTGCAAGACAGATGATAGGGACTAAGTTCATTGAGCGTGTGCCTGATCCTGTAGAGCAGGTGGAGCAGTGGTAACGGGCCTGCATACAGGGAAGTAACATCCTTCAAATAACAGTCCCAGGTTGTCAGACTCCCCAAGGCTGCTGTTTCCCAGAACACCCCACTGGACTGGAAGAGACCCTCCTGGACCGGAAGCGAAGAGGTAGCCGTAGAGATCCCCACAGACAGCTGCTCTGCCACCCTCACGACAAAGTCTCATTTAAGATGCCAGTCCTACCGTGCCAGCCCCACACAACCTGTTATTAATCATAATAATAACCATAATGAGGATGATTCGGACTTGTCATTGGTGGGCCCGTTGCCATGGGAACAGGACTCCCTGGGGTGTATGCACCACCGCCACCAACTTCTAACCCTCTCCCAGGCATGTGCCTACACCAGCCCCAGGCTAATGGCACTTGTGTGTCTGCCACACCCTCCCCTGTCCCGGTGGTTCCCAGCCTGTGGGCCCCGGTGAGGAGTGGCCATGTCTGGGAAAGGTTGGCCACTATGTTTCCTTAGTATGCAATAGACTTTCCTGCTTTGGCCTCAGTCCTCTAGATAAACAGATACAATATACGCATGTGGGATATAGTGTAGCCAGTAGTCATATTCATATGGCCCTGGCTGTAGACATAGCCCTAAACTAGACACTTTCACATCGCCCTAGCTCTCTGAGGTACAAATCAATGTGCCCTTTTGTCAGATGGAAAAAGAGAGACCAGCGTGTGCCCGGAGGCCTCACAGCTAACAAGCAGCAAATGAGTCTTTACGTCCTTAAATGTCAGCGGGTGTTCTTGATCCCAGGAGAAAGATGCCATTCAACTCTGCCAACCTCAGGGTTTGCTAAAGCGTCTGGGCCTTGTGTACTGGCAGAGGACGGAAACTACCTCGTTGTTTATTCCCGGTAGGGGAGACGTTCTCAGCCCTGGAATCTAGACCGTTCTCTTCTCTAATGTGTATTAAATGAAGACCTTTTCCTGCTCATGGGTCTGGAGGCATTCCTCCTAGCTACAGCTAGGGTGTGTATGTGTGTGAGTCTGTGTGTGTGTGTCTGTGTCTGTGTGTGTGTCTGTGTGTGTGTGTCTGTGTCTGTGTGTGAGTGTGTGTCTGTGTCTGTGTGTGTGTGTCTGTGTGTGTGTCTCTGTGTGTGTCTGTGTGTGTGTGCGTGTGTGTGTCTGTGTATGTGTGTGTGTCTCTCTGTGTGTGTGTCTGCGTGTGTGTGCGTTTGTGTGTGTCTGTGTGTGTGTGTCTGTGTTCCCAGCAACTACTGTGTAGAGGCCAGGGATGCCACGAAACACGGTACAAACACAGAATAGCCCCACCTGACAGAAACGCCCACAGTAATATGGCACCGAGGATGGAAAGCCCCGAGTTAGAATAGATTTCATGGTGGTCACTGAGTGTGTCTGGCTCCTGGTGTAGAAATATAGGCAGTGGACAGATGGTCCCGATGTTGGATGGAGAGGCAGGCATCCCAGGAGTAGCAGGAAGAAGCTCAGTCTCCTCCCTTCAGCCCCTGTCTAGGGGTCTCTCAATGCCTGTGTTTATCCGGATGGAAGGTGTGTGCCCTCTGGAAAATGAGAATGACTTGGAAAACTGCAAGTCTAGGATCTCTCTAGCTTCCTTCACCCACGTAGGAAATGAGTCAGCAGTGGAGCCCTGAGCCCCCAAAGTCCTGCCACCTCATTAGGAGTTCTTTGCTTTAGGCCCGGGTTTCTGAGAGTATAAAGCTGTGAGTGGATTTTAAGCAGGGAATGAATGGGCAAGCGCTCTCTGTCTTCATTTTAATGTGTATTGGAAAAATACTAGTTTCTATTTACAACTGCCCTAAAAGTCACTTATTAAAATATATTTAAGTTTCTTTTTTTTTTAATTGGTTTTAGTAAATCATTATCTAGATCTGGGCCACTGGCCAGGCAGATGTCTCTGTGCAGATTTAACTTTAATTAAAGTGGAATCAGGGTCTGTGAGATGGCTCGGTGGGTAAATGCACTTGCTACCAAGCCTCAGGACCTGAGTTTGATCCTGGGGCTGTCGTGCTAGAGGAGAGAATGACTCCAGCAAGTCATCCTCTGACCAACAACCACGTGAGTTCTGTGGTGTGTGTATGTGTGTATGTGTGTGTGTGTGTGTGTGTGTGTGTGTGAGAGAGAGAGAGAGAGAGAGAGAGAGAGAGAGAGAGAGAGAGAGAGAGAGAGAGACTAGATAGAGTTAAAAAATTAAAGTGGAATTAAATTTAAAGTTCAGCCCTTGGGGCTGGTGAGATGGCTCAGCAAGTAAATGTGGCCTGAAGACCCAAGTTCAATCCCCAGGACATGGTAGAAGGAAACCAGTCTTTGCAGATTGTCCTCTGACCTCTAGACATATGTCAAGAGCACAAAACTCTCTCCCTCTCTGTATGTGTCTGTCTCTATTTATCTATCTATCTATCTATCATCTATCTATCATCTATCTCTCTATCATCTATCTATCTATCATCTATCTATCTGTCTATCTATCATCTATCTGTCTATCTATCTATCTGTCTATCTCTCTATCATCTATCTATCTCTCTATTATCTATCTGTCTGTCTGTCTATCTATCTATCATCTATCTGTCTATCTATCTATCTATCTATCTGTCTATCTCTCTATCATCTATCTGTCTATGTATCTCTCTATCATCTGTCTGTCTGTCTGTCTGTCTATCTATCTATCATCTATCTGTCTATCTATTTATCTATCTATCTGCCCTTTGGTCATAGTGTCCACCTTTAAAGAGCGAGACAGTCACAGAAATTGGTGGCTGGCACATTTGAGAGACTACGCCATCCCTGAAGATGTTCAGACATGGGGGAAGGCATGATGCGGGGCGGGGGGTCTGACTGAGTGTCCTAGAAGGACGAAGCACACACACCTCATAGAGCTGGGAAGCCCACCTGGAAGAGCTGTAGAATGCAGCCAGCCCAGTCCCCCCAGACTGTCTGGAGACAGTAGGCCCTCCTGCTGTCAGTCTTGAGGAACCTGTCTCTTACTCATGCCCCTTGGCTAACAGCCTCTTCTAGTAGTCTTTGATATGCTAGGCTTTGTTGAAGCCCCATGGGAAGCCTTACCCTCTCTGTTGTGATTCTTTGTGTGATGTTTGCCACTGTGTGGCCTTTTTTTCTGTTTGAGTCATCCTCGTTGGCTTTTTTCCCCCTGTCAGTCTTGTTCACGATTGCAGATCTGGTGCCAGAATGGACTATTTGGGGGACTTGAGGTATTAAACTTTGAGATATTGCATAGTTCCTGACTTAGGGTTTCTTTTGCTCTAATGAAACACCAGGACCAAAGAGCAAGTTAGGGAGGAAAGGGTTTATTTGGCTCACTCTTCCTTATCACTGTTTATCACTGAAGGAAGTCAGGGCAGGAGCCTGGAGGCAGGAGCTGATGCAGAGGCCTGGAAGACAACTACTTACTGGCTTGCTCCCATGCCTTTCTCAGCCTGCTTTCTTATAGTACCTAGGACCAGCAGCTCAAGGGTGGCCCCATCCACCATGGCCTGGGCCCTTCCCCATTGGTCACTAAATGAGAAAATGCCCTACAGCTGAATCTCATGGAGGCATTTTCTCGACTGAGGCTCCTTCCTCTCTGATGGTTCTAGCTTGTGTCAAGTTGACACACAAAACCAGCCAGCACAGTTCCTCTAGAGGCAACCTTAGGCTGCAGAGCGCAACGTGTAGGAACAAGAATGAACAGTATCCAGCAGAGATGAGCAAGAGGGCCCAGAGACTGTGGACTGAGGGCAGCTTGGGCTGGTCTCCATCATTCCTTTCCCTGACCTGAGTCTGGCTCTCAGCCTCATATGGAGGGCCAGGGAGGAGGGTAGGAAGCCAGTAGAAGTGTTTCCTCTGGCACCTGGGGTCACTGCTACAAAACAAGGCTCTCCTGGGCTTTGCTTCTACAGGCGAGAAGATAAGCTACGTATCCAGAACGGCTGGCTGTGTCACCTGGCCCCAGAGATCATCCGCCAGCTGTCCCCTGACACGGAAGAGGACAAGCTCCCCTTCTCCAAGCACTCGGATGTCTTTGCACTCGGGTAAGTGGGCCGCACCCTGGCCCTTGACCTCCACAGCATGGGCAGAGCCACTGCCTTGTGTCACCTTTGGAAGGGTCAGGGCACATGTTGGTAAGGGCAAGGTGGTAGGCTTTATGGATGAATTTGGGGGACCTGGAGGGATGTAGTAGAAAGAAGAACTGTTGCACATTCGTATGCCTGGTTTCAGATTATGGGACCATGGCAAGTTTCCCTACTCATTCATTCGTTTTATCGTTCATCCATTTGTTCATTGTATACCAACTCATTGTTACAGTATTTATTGTGTATTGAGTGCCCAGGAGCCACTTCCAAGATGGCTGCTCATGATCATTCAACCATGGAAAGCCGTCCACTGCTATGTGGAGGGCGCTCCGGTGAGCTCGCAGCAGGGCAGCTAAGAGCCTTGTTGCAGACATGAGCTGAGGCGTTAGGCAGCATCGCTCCCGCCATGTTTTTTTTAAGTTTTCTTTTTGAATGATGTATTTACATGTAATAAGATACTTTGATGGGTGTGCACTTCATGTAATGATGGAAACCAGGTCAATGCACACAGCTGTCACCTTACAACTTTCTTTGAGTTCAGAAGGGTTCACAAGTATCCTAAGTAGGAGCAACTGCAGTTCCGTGGGATGTGCAATCTCCTTCTGGCCTATGCGCCCTGTAGGCAAGCCGCTAAGTGTAGATGGCCCTCCAGGATAGAAGATATAATCTCTGCCATTTTCAGGAAGGAAGGAACTTCAGAATTGTTTTGACCTCTGCTTTTCCAGCTACTGGGACTGAGACCCAGGGACTTGTACGTGCGTGCGAGGCAAGTGCTAAGCTTCTGAGCTGCCATCCTGGCCTTGACCTCATTGCTCACTCCACTCCGCCTTGTGGAGTTCCAGGAAACAGTGAGATGCTGCACTGGGGATGAAGGCAGGACTCTGGGGGTAAAAGAGAATGCGGGTACCAACCTGGGAGGCGAGGGAGGGCCTCCAGCAGGAAGTGACCGGAAGCTGGAGTCGGAGATTAGATGCAGGGAGACAGGTTCTCCAGAGGGAAGGTAAATCATCTACGATGGCGGACTATGTAGCCGTGGGGAAGGTGCTGATGGACGAAGATTCAGGTTGGGAAGAGGGCTGGGGTGAGACAATAAGGAAGAAAGCAGTGTCCGGCCTTCGTGGACTTAATGGTGACATGAAGGTGTTTTATCTTCAAGGTGCTAGGGAGCCATGGGTGGTTATAAAGTAGGCTAGTGGTGTGATTGTCACAGGAGCCCCAGTTCAATCAATGGCTGCTCTGCAGGGAACTGAGTAGAGAAAGGCTTGGTGAAGGTCATTCCGTGAATCAGAAGCCGTGGGTACGGACAGAAAATAAAGAGGCCTTTACAGGGTATAAGTGCTGGGGCTTAGTGATGGGGTCCCAAGATAGCTGCCATCGGTGAGTAGAAGGACAGTGGAGTTCTCCGTGTCAGCAACCTTGGAAGCAAGGAGTGGTTGGGTATGGCCTCAGTGAATTTGAACAACTTTGGAGATAATTAACAGAGTTGGGCAAATCCACGGGCACTCCACATCTGGAGATGGGAAAGGAGGTATTTGTGAGTCAGGAAATAGCATCTGCAGCCGTAGGGAAGAATGAGAAGCCCTCAGAAGCATAGGAGGATGAGAAGAGATCAAGACATAGATGCAGGATGCCAGGCGGAGCGCTCAGAAGGCCCAGCCAGGAGATAGAAGTAATATGCAGTATGGTGTGCCTTTAACCAGCATTCAGGAGACTGTGGCAGGAAAACCACTTTGTAGGCTAGCCGGAGATACAGACTAAGACTCTGTCTCAATTAATAAATAATAATAATTAATAATAATAATAAGCAGGGTCTAGGGAGGTGGTTCAGTCAGTCAGTGTTTTTTTTTTAGATTTATTTATTTATTATGTATACAACATTCTGCCTCCACGCATGCCCGCACGCCAGAAGAGGGCACCAGATCTCATTACAGATGGTTGTGAGCCACCATGTGGGTGCTGGGAATCAAACTCAGGACCTCTGGAAGAGCAGCCAGTGCTCTTAACCTCTGAGCCGTCTCTCCAGCCCCGTCAATCAGTCAGCGTTTGTTATGCAATCATGAGGAGTTGAGTTTATAACCCTATTGACTGTGTAAAGAAAGGTGCTGGGAAGGCAGACACAGGTGGCCCCTACAGCTCAGTGGCCGGTCAGCTTAGGTGAATTAGTGAGTCCAGGCCCAGTGAGAGACCCTGCCCCAAAATACTAAGATGGAGAGAAATTGAGGCAAGGTGTCCAGCAAGCTCTCTGATCTCCATACATTTGTACATACTTGTGCATGTACACTTAAGTGGAATTTACATGCACACAAGAGCACGTGCATATACACACACCACCACCAACAGATGAGAAAATGCAGCCAGGAAATAGCTGTCCCCATCCCATAAATAGCCATGAAGATCCGTGGCTTATTTATGGGATGGATTTGAAGAGTGGAGAGACAGTGCTGGGGACACCTGAGGGACAGTGCTGGGGACCAAGGAAGCTGCAAGGCTGTCGATTTGTGCAATTAGACCTGTCACCCCTGAGGCGCATTGGAGAGGCAGTCAGCCTAGGGTAGAAAAGCACCCCACTGTGCCCTCACTGTGGGGCCCCCAACTGTGCATTTTAAGAAGATCTCAAGCATCAGAGCTCATCCTTTGAGCCCCTTGAGAAGACTAGTTAATTCCCAAATCTTTACCTAGTTAGATATCATTATTTGGAACCAAATTACAGTAATTAAGTTGGTTTATTTTTACCGTGAATTTAACGAAAGAAAAAAATGTAATTAACAAAATGTACTAGAGTAAGTAATTGGTTTCTCGCCACAGTTTTCATCTGTAACTTTCTTTTTTTTACTCCTCAAAGTGAATCCTTCTCTTAAACGTTGTGTTAGGAAGGCGGTTTTAATGAGCCTTTTATTGGTGACACTGTTGGATCGCGATGGACCCTGTGCTCTCGGACTCCCGCCAATTAGGAGCATCCCGTTGCCAGGGAACCTCATGTTCAGGAATGAGTTAGAGCATAAAGAAGCTGGTGGAAATGTACTGAAGGCTTGTGTGTGGTAGCACACTGTCTTCCTAAACACCTTCTCAGGCAGGGGGTGGGGGGGCATGCTGCCCTGGATCGACCGGTGAGAAAAGCGAGGCCAGATGGTTGTGACAAGCTTTGCGGCAACTGGTGGCAGAGCCGGGGTCCAGACCAGGACCACCCTAATTCTGTGCTGTTCAAGGGAACACAGCAGCCCACAGACCCGGAAGTGAACCACACTCAAAGCCTTGCTTCTCTCTGTTGCAGATTAAGCTTAATAAAACCTCTGCAGGAACTGGGGAGGTGGCTGAGTCCTAAGTGTGTAGCATGCAAATGTGGGGGCCTGAGTTCCAGTCCCAGAACCTGAATAAAAAGCTGGGTATGGTAGTGCTTGCCTGTGATCCCAGAACTGGAAAAGAATAGACAGGCGGGTCCCTGGAGCACAATAGCCAGTCTAGAGAAACTGATGAGTTCCAGGCCAGTGAAAGACCTTGTCTTACGAAACAAGCTGGGTGGTGATACACACCCTTAATCCCAGCACTCGGGAGCTATAAGTAAGCAGATTTCTGTGAGTTCAAAGCCAGTCTGGTCTGCATAGTAAGTTCGAGACCAGCCAGAGCTACATAGAGAGACCTTGTCTCAAGCAAACAAAGTGAACATACCTAAGAAATGACACCTGAGGTTGACCTCTGGCATCCACATGCATGTACACATAGGCACATAAGCACAGACACACATACACATGTGCCCTCATGAACACATGAACACAAGAAAGAGAGTGAAAAGCAGTCAGTGCACTGGAATCATTTCTTGGGTCAGGATGTTCTGAGTCCGTTGGTTTGTTGTGAAAGGCACACTCCCGGGCCAGTCCCTTCTTGTCTGCAGGAGTCAGCTCCCCTAGGCAGGGATGGCCCAGCAGGGCTAGCAAGTCGCCAGCTCGTCAAAGCATTGGAATTAAAAGACACCCTGAGCATTAGGCATGAGGCTCAGCACGGAGGGCTTGCTTCTCGTTTGAGGCTCTGGGTTCTAACACAGCAATTAAAAACCAGCCCAAACCCGAATTCCTCTGAAGACTGTCAATCAAACTGAGCTTCGTGCTTCTACACTGAAGCCAGTGGTTGAGTGTGTTAACCGTAACCTTTAAGGCGTAACCACGACACGGGAGAGATGCTGGGTTCCATCCTGAGCAGAAAAGATCTTTTTCTTGTATTATTTATTTATTTATTATTTAACTTTAAAAATTGAGATTATGATATAATTACATCATTTCTCCCTTCCCTTTCCTCCCTCTAAACTCTCCCGTACAGCCCGCCTTAATGTCTTACAAATTTATAGCCTCTTTTTCCATTAATTGTTATTCACACACACACACACACCACACACACACACACAGACACACATTCCCATCCTTAAATATAACCTGTTTAGCCTGTATAATGTTACTTGCAGGTTTTCAGGGCTGACCATTCGGTGTTGGATTACCAACGGTGTGCTCTTCCCCGGGGAAGACTGTTTCTCCTACCCTCAGCGTGCTGTAGTTGCCTGTAGTTCTCTGTGTAGGGTCGAGGCCTCCTGGGCTTTCCCCCGTCCACTTTAACTGTTGCTGTAGTCCTAGTTCAGCTTAGGTTTGGTCAGCACCACCTAGGGACTAGAGAGATGGTTCCGTGAGTTGCAGGCCATCTAGGACTACATGGTTAAGAGTACTTGCTGCCCTTGTGCAAGTCTAAGGGTTAGTTCCCAGCACACACCCAGTCAGCTCACAACGGTGGCTCCAGAATATCTGATACCCTCTGCTGACCTCCACAGCCATGGCTTGTACCCGCCCCCCCCCCACATACACACTTCATTAAAAATAAAACAGAATTTTAAATTAAATAAACTTGCCTGTGAAGACTTGAGTTAACACAGTCCTTGGCCAGTCAAGAGAATGCCAGAGTGACTTTGTGTTCCTTAAAGAAAAACCCAGACAGGACTGGAGAGATGGCTCAGAGGTTAAGAGAACTGACTGCTGTTCCAGTTCAATTCCCAGCAACCACATGGTGGCTCACACCCATCTATAATGAGATCTGGTGCCCAGAACACTATATACAGAACACTATATACATAATAAATGAATTTAAAAAAAAAGAAAAACCCAGAGAAGCTGGGTGGTGGTAGTACACGCCTTTAATCCCAGCACTTGGGAAACAGAGGCAGGCGGATCTCTGTTAGTTCGAGGCCAACCTGGTCTACAAAGAGAGTTCCAGGACAGCCAGGGCTATACAGAGAACACCTGTCTCAGGAAAAGAGAGGGGGAAGGAAGCCCAGAGGTCTCCTTGTGGAAGAGGAAACATTTTTATTGTGATATTTCCTGAGATGAGAGACCTGCTTCTTAGAGAACACAGATCATGGGCCACAATATAGATCAGTGACATGCGATCCTCCCCAAAGTCATCTGCCACTATCCTCATCACTGATGGCGCTTCACGTTGGCAGTTAGTCAGCCGTCACCCTGTCCTCAGCCAAGCTCTCCGCTGGCATCCTTTCTCCCTGTAGTGCATCGTGATTTACGGGACGTGCAGCATGGCAAATATCCATGGAGTAATCCTCGCGCTGTGTCCAGATGCTTGGTGTCCCACATAGCCACCCTTCCGTGGGCATGGAGAGAAGGGGCGTGGCTTGCACCGCATCACCCCACTAGTGTGGACTTAGGCCTGTCTGCATCACATCACAGTCTTCACTTGTTTCTTTCTGCCAGTCCACACTGTGATTCATCCTCACCGTGGGCAGCTATGGGAGTCAAGGCCCCCCATCCCACGGCTCCTCATGGGCACATTGTTGGCTTTCATGAGCCTTTCCCATCCATGCGTATGTGGTGATTTTTAAAGACCTGCATGCTGTTTTCTACACCTAGAGTGATCTACTGAGGATTTTTTCATGCCAGCAAAATGTCTTGCAAATAGTCTCAAGATAATGTGGATCTGGTTCATTTTAAGGAGTTGCTATAGTCCTTACATCTGCTGGTTACTACTGAGATGTTAGGTTATTTGTACCCTTTTCGGTATTTTATGTAAGGCCATAGAGAGCAACCTCGTGAATAAAGTATTCAAGGCAATTGTTTCCTAGAGTTGTGAGTACAAGGTCAGAAATGGCCAGCACCTTGTGTCCAATGATTCAGGTAGAGTCGTATCCCTCCTGGCATCAGTAAAACTATTCTGGGGCAACAAACCTAATGACTAACTTCAAGAGGGTTTTGGACATAATTGCGGCCCCTTGGGGAGAGACCGCAAAGGGTATGACTAGCCAGGAGGCTACCACTGTTTGTACAGTGGGTGAAGAGGGGGTTCCTGGGTCACAAATGACACACCGCAGCAATGCCTCACTAACTGTGTCCACTGCCTGACAGCACCATCTGGTATGAGCTCCACGCCAGGGAGTGGCCATTCAAGACTCAACCAGCAGAGGCAATAATTTGGCAGATGGGCGCAGGCATGAAACCCAACCTCAGCCAGATTGGCATGGGAAAAGAAATCTCGGTAAGTCCCATGAGAGGCTGTGTCTGGGGGACAAGGAGAGAAGCAAACACAGTCCTTGGATTTCTTGGTCCTGTGTGTGACAGCTATAGAGGCTTTCCCAGAGAATGAGTTGCTTGGAGGTTTTAAGGCAAATTTAGGCAAATTCTCAGCTTTATGCCTGCAATTCCAGGTACCTGCCACCAGGAGTGCAGTAACACTTGGTCACTCTCCTGGAAATGGATCGCTGCTTCAGATAAAAGTCAGCGAATACCTGGTTTGTTACTTTTTAAACAATATTCATCAAAATATCACAAACAGTATTAGTACTCATTTTTACTTGCGTCCAACAATAGTATTAAACCATTGTCTAACTCAAAGTATGCTAGACGGACACCAAGAAACCTAATGGTAAATGAGCATTCTCTGTCTTTAACACAGTGGGGAGAATCCTTTCTTTTGGTCAGAAGACAGGTAAGTTGGGGAAGCAGTAATTACCTCAGGTGTTCAACACGACCACTTGCCCTCAGACTCCTCTTCCTGGACAAGGATATGGTGAAAGTTAGCCTTTCTCCTCTGTAACTTTGAGCGGCATCTGCTAATCGAGTGGGATGTAGCTAGAGACTTCAGGATTTCCTTCTGTCCACCACTTTCAAGAAAATTGTCAAGAAACTTCCTTGAGCTTCTATTGGTCTCCATCTATCTCAGGTCTCCCAGCCGCGAGCCTCCCTAGATTACTAGAATGGCTAATCAAGTAAATGAGAAGAGGGGAGGGGAGAGAATGGGGGATGACGTGAATGGGTGAGTAGATAGATGGCAAAAGAAGAGAAATTAGTGAATGTATGAGGATTCATGCTTTGTGGACAGTAGCTAGATGGATAATTGGATGGAATCTTGTGTGGATGGTGAGTGATAGATGTCTGGTGGTGAGTGGGTAGATAGATAGATAGATAGATAGATAGATAGATAGATAGATAGATAGATAGATAGATAGATAGATAGATAGATGAGAGAGTGGATAATTTATATGTGGATAAACGGATGGTAAATGAAGAAGCGTGGGTTCATGTGAATGGATGGGTGGATGGATGGATGGGTGATGGATGAATGATAGATGCTAGATGAAGGATTAATGGTTGAGTTGATGTGGGTGGATGTATAGATAGTAGGCAGATTGATGGATGGATGGGTAGGATGGCTGTGTATATAGTGAGTAGGTGGGTGGCAGTTAATGAGTGGATGGATGGGTGGGTGGGTAGATGTCTGTGTATATGAGTGGGTAGGTGGCTGGTAACTGGCAATTGGATGATGGATAGATGGGTAGGTAGAAGGGTGGATGGGTGGGTGGGTAGGTGGGTGGATGGGTGGGTGGGTGGATGGATGAGATGAATGGATGGGTGGGTAGGTGGGTGGGTGGGTGGATGGGTGGATGGGTGGGTGGGTGGGTGGGATGGCTATGTTTATGAGGGGTAGATGGATAGTGGCTACTGAGTAGATGAATGAATGTTGAGTAGGTGGATGGAAGGGTGGATAATGGAGAGATGTGAAGTGAGCAGAAGGGTGGACAGATGGTCAACCTCAGAGCAATGCCCAGGTACTGAGGCTTAGATGAGGACTCAATAAAGTCTCTACTTAGGTCCACTCATGGCTCACTGGTTTCTTCTAGGATATCTTGCTCTTCTGTTGGGCCTTTGAGCAGGAAGAGCGGCCCACCTTCACCAAGCTCATGGACATGCTAGAGAAACTGCCAAAGCGAAACCGCCGTCTGTCGCACCCCGGGCATTTCTGGAAGTCTGCAGAGTATGTGTTCCCCTCCATACCTCCTCCACTGCCTTACCCTTTGACCTTTTACCCTTTGATCTTTGTCTTCTTTTTGGTCTCCTCCTCCAACCCTTTCCTCAGCTAGCCCCACTCCGCATACCCAGCACCCAGGTGCCACATTTCTCTACCAGCATCTGTTCAGGGGAGCCCGTAATGACACTGGGGCCCTCGAGTCTGCTTGTGACCGGCACAGTGACCTCTGGCCTATTTCTTCCCGATGACAGATGATGTCTCAGTCTAAGCAGCTGTGGTGTGACTGGGGGCTCCTCCTACCTGGGCCAGCACCTGCCCCCTTCATGGCAGATCTCAGCTCCCAGCATCCTCCATTGCAAAAGTCTAGAGATAGGGAGGGCTCCCGGCTGTTCATTGTCCTCTGCATCTGCTTCCTTCTTAGGAAGGTCCATGCCCCTCCTTGCCATTGCCTTAACTGTAGATCCATTGCTTTTCCAAGACCAGGAACATTCATCTCACCCTGCGGTCCCCTCCCCAGGCCTGCCACCATGATGGCTGTCCCTTGAAGGTGAGAGGGAGGCTGCTAAGGGGACCCCATTTTCTATTGCCATCCTAGGTACTCCCAGGTGAGCTCACAGAAGCTCAGGCTTACACACACATGTGAACACACAAATCCACACACATACATACACACATGAGAGAGAGACAGGTGCTCAGTCATACACACACACCTCCGTACATAGGAGCATCGCATGGAAGTACACCCTAAAGCCTGTTCACGTACAAACATGAGAAGTTACATAGAGATACTGCATGGCACATGAGGACCCATGCACATCCACGCTTAACACTGCCCTACTGCTCACCAGGCATGTCTGCACACAGATGTGTAGATGCGGGGACCCCAAGGGACCCCATGAAGACCCTCGAGGTCCCAGGAGATGGGCGTGGGGAGACAGCCCTGCCTCTGCTCTTCACATCTCTTCTCATCCCAGGGGCCCACCTTCTCCTGGGCAGTTAGAAAGAATGCAGAGTTCACAACCAGAGGCACACAGGTTGGAATGTCCTCTCTGCCACTGATTGCTTTGTGACTTGGGCACATCCGTTGGCTTCTCTGCACTACAGTTTCATGCTCTGAACGTTGAGGGCAGTGAAACCCATAGCAGGGATACTGTGAGGCACCTCAGATAACCAATGTTCACTCTGCCCTGGCCGCCACTGTGTGCCAGGAGGGAGTAACAGCCTTGGACTGGCAGCCTGGTAACACTTAGAGTCAGCCATGAAATAAACAGGCAGGAGGCAGCTCAGACGGGTGTCACTCTGCCTTCTAAGAGTGCCCAGCTTGTCTGGTGCTGTGACACTCAAAGGCCCTTTGGGCCAGTAGTACCCAGTGGCCCCTGAGCAGAAGGGCTTGAACTCACTGATGGGGCAAGGAGGAGGGGGCAGGAAGCCTTGTTTTCTAGGTTCTTCTCTAGACACCGACCGAAGAGACTAAAGATACAGGATGAGTTGTGGTCCCATGATGCTAGAAGTCCTGTGGAATTTCCCATTAAATTTTATCGTGATTCATCCTGTGTGTGTTGAACTCCTGTGGTGGACTCAGAGCCCATGCTAAAGGGGACATGCGGGTTTGCCGATGTCACTCACGTCCGCTCTGCAGGTCTGCTCTCACATCAGTGTGTCGGACTTTTCCAAGCCTACACACTGGACCACCTGCTGTTGTGAGGGAGTTCTGTGTTCAAATCTTGGCCCTGATGTTTCTTAGCTGTGCGCCCATAGGCAAACCGCATAACCTCCCTGATCCTCAGCTTTGATTTGGAGAAAGGATACAAAATGCACACAGCTAAACCCTTCCAGCCTAAAATGAAGTCAGGAATAGGCCATAGTCAGTCCGGAGTCCAATGCACAGTAGGACCTTCGTCAGGAGAAGCCCCTTCTGCTTGGAAAAGACAGGAGCCCACTGGAAGTCACTCCTTGACAAGGTGTTAGCATACAAAAGATGGCATGGTGGGACCCATATCTTTCTTATCCATCCTTTCTTCTCTCCCCCTTCCAGACTGTGACCATGGACATGGGCCAGCATCACCCCCAAACCGCCTCTTCTTCCCTGCTCTGCCCTCTGCCATCTCGGGAGGCCCAGGCTCACCACCAGGGGGTCCTGACACAGCCCAGCCTGGAAGACCCGTGTGATGACATGAAGACCACGGAGGCTGACAGCATCTTGGACCTGCACCCCTTTACTCAGGCAGTATCAGGGACCCCTGAGCTAGGATCAAACTGGACCAGTGAGGGTCCAGTGCACGGGACAGAGAGCTGCTGACTGAACACCACACCTCCGGGCTGTGGAGACCAAGACACACGGCCCTGTGGACAGGCTCTCTCACAGGACCAGTGCGCACACACGTGTCTACGTGTGGACAGGGCCTCCAGCTTTCTTTGCACCCAGACAAACCTGCCCAGCTATGGAGTGTCCCAGCTGTGCTGTCCCAGAACGCAGGACAGGGATGGAAGCAGGAATGGCAGGCCTGCTCTCAGGTCAAGCTCAGAGTGCGGAGAGATGGGCTAAGCTTGTGAACCTCTGTTTTCAGAGACCGCATTCCAAGCTGGAAGTGACTGCCAGCCCCTGGGCCCCAGCTCCGAAGGACACTAGGCAGTTCTGTGTGTCTTTTTAGCAAGGGGTTTCTCTGGGGACCGTCCTTCGGCTTCACCTTCATCCTGTTTGGTAAGAACACCATCCTGACTCAACTGCCCACCCTCGCCTGGGCAACTGGAGACCACCATAGCTTCTCAGCTGATATGACATCTGGGGGTCCTTTATAGCAGGCCATCATTCATGGCACCCCAAAGTCTGAGGCCTGACAACTGGGGCTGTGGGAAGAGAGTTCTGGTACATTCTCTTCGGCGCTGACACTGCTAGAGTTGGTTCTCCCACGGTGATGGATATGGGTCCTGGGTAGGCATAGCGGGTTGCATGGGTATGCGGATAGCTGTTTATAAAGGTCTCCCTGACTCTCACCCGCTGCATTCCTCATCAGGGTTTGAGGAGGGAAGGCATATGTAGAGTTTCTGTGGTCTCTGCTCTGGCCTGGTGCTGAGTCCTCCGAGTGGATTCCCCACTCAGGGCCCTGTGGCCCTATGCCCCTGTGCCGCTCACCTCTTCTGCCCACTCAGCACACCTGCCATGTTGTCTTTCTCTCCCCGCTGGAGATGGAAGCTCTTCTGGTCTGTGTTGTTCTGCCCCACCCCTCCCCCACCACAGAATCCCGACTGAAGGATGCTGAGAACAGGTGGTATGGAGTGAACAGGAAGGGAGTGCCCTGAGGTCATGGATTCACGTTTGCAAAGCCCTGTTCCCCAGGGATAAGACTTGACTCAAGAAGAAAAGCTGTCCCCAAACAGAGAACTAGCAGAGGTAGCAGGATAGAGAAATCCAACCAAACATCCAGAATTGTCCCTATTGGATGCACACCCTGGGGCCAAGCCTGCTTGCAAAGCAGGAAGATTGATTGACAGTGGTCACACTTCAAGGGGGACTTACCCTACGGCACCCTCAAGCCTTTTCAGGGCCCTTCTCAAACCCCATTGCAAAGCTCCCTCTACCTGCGCCAGGGGACCTGGGGCCCCACACAAAGCTGCTTCCATGTGAACATCTCTATCCTGGTGACATCTGTGTCTCTGTCTCGGCATTCATGCATCTTGAAGACATTTTACACACGTTCACTCATGTCCCAGGGCTCCGGTATCTCTAAGGACCACTCTTATCAGGAGTTACGTCCTCATCTAAGAAGCCCCCTCCAGAACCCATCCTTGTGGTCAGGGCTGTGCTGAGACCTGCCCCAGCAACGTACTAAACACCTAGAATTTAGTTCCTCCTTTCTCTTTAATCCCATCAGGACCTCTTTGGTCCATGAAACTCCGGTCTGTCACATGCTTTTGTATCAAGAAAGCAAGTAAGAGAAGAGAGGGCCAGGGAGGGCTGAGCCACTGGCAACCTGAAGTATCGCTAGGCACCGGAAGTCACTCATCTGCTTCTGCTGTTTGCCGATGAATGACCCAGTAGAGGCCGGAGAGGGAGGTCACAGTTCCAGATTCCCCAGAGAAGTCAGAGGAAAGCATCTCTTTACAAGGAGCGACTGACTAGTCACCTAGCTCCCAAGGGTTCTGTCCTGCTCTGGGTCCATGACTCTGTGAAGGATCCACAGACTTAAAAAAACAAAAGTGAGGTGGCAACCTACCTGTAATCCTGGCACCGTGGAGGCTGAGGCAGGAGGATAACAAGTTCAAGGACAGTCTGGGCTACATAGGATTTCTGAAGACCTATTTGTGATTAAGGACTTGAATGGTACAGGGAGAGCCCCAGCCTTCGTGGCTCCTAAGCCACTCTTACACTTACGGCACCTGGGTCCCTTGAGTCTGGGTCTGGGTCAGGTATCACCTCTTCACTCTTGCTCCTTCCTCACCTCCACTGAGACCTGTGCCTGGGGTCAGGTTCCATCCCTCCCTGGCTTCCTCCCTTCCTCCCCTAAGAGGCCCTGGCTTGCTAGCAGCCCCTCGATGTGCAGACACTTAAATCCAGGGATAAAGAACATCAGTGTCTTCCCTGAGGAAGCGTCTGAGGCCGATCTGTTCCTCTACCCTGCGCTGAGCCTAGAAAAGAGAGGAGGCCATGTAGTTAGATGCGCTTCCCCTTTAACTGCAGGCCCGTCCAGCACCTCCCTCTGTGCAGTCACACCAGCTACCCACTCCACTAACATCAAATGGCTTCTGTCCCTGCCCCATATTGCAAATCCTTCAAGGCATAGGTTTTAGAGGTGACAAGTCCTTTCTAGCCTTGTCTGGAGACATCTCCTGTGTCTCCATCCCCAGAGCTAAACCAGAAACTCCAAGGGGCCCCTTGGGTTGCTCTGCTCATGCTCTCTCTCGCGGGTCAGAGGGGGATCAGCTTGTCCAGTGCTCGGTCCTCTTGTTCTCTGTAGCATCTTGAATTCTTGGCCAATAGGAATGTTAGATGGGTGTTGCTAGGTAGGATACTTAGGTCAGGAGGTGGGCAGAGTGCCTGCCTAATACCACAAAGCCCTGAGTTCCATCCCCAGTGTCAAAGCCATCCTTGACTGTATAGTGAGTTTGAGACCAGCCTGGGCTTCATAAGGCCTTCTCTTGAAAAGTTATAAATTTAGGAGACTTCAGTGCAATTTAGATTTCCCATCAGTCCCATATTATCCCCAGCAATGGCAAAACTATTTGCAAGAAAGACCCCGGGACCCATAGAGTCAAAAATATATTGTTGCTTGGTCAGGGGCCAACATGGCTGGCTTACGATACAGTGGGCTGTCTTAGTGATGAATAAACCATCCAGAGTAGAAGGGACCGCAGGCTGTGGGAAGCAGCCTACAGAGGTGTAAAAGCTGAGAAGGGACAGGCAGCTGCTTGGCCCTGGCCAGGCGTTGTGTCTGCCAGCACCGTGAATCAAGCCCTTGAGGCTATTGTGAGCTATCAGATATGTCAACCGGTCGCCCACAGACTGCCTGCACCCCACAACAGTTGTGAATGTGAGCAGTGTATGGAAAACATTAAGGGGTTTTGTTTTGGTTTTTCAGTGTTGTTTGGTGGCTTCCTTTTTAGGCAGAAGTGTCATGTCTCGGCATCAGAGGCTCAGGATGCTTGGCTAGCTAGACTTCAAGGCTGCCTTGATCAGCCAGCGATGCTAGCACACACACACAGAGAAACAATACACACTCATTTCTCCCAGATCTGGGGTGTATCCACCATACCTTCTTGCCATCTCTTGTCTCTGGTGTCTTTTTATTTTTCTATGATTACTAAGAACACCGCATTTCTCCTTGCTTAGGGTCCCACCCCTCTGACCTCTTCAAAGATGCTTTCTGTGGGTGTGACGTTGAGGTCTTCACCAGGAGATGCTGAGGAAAGACTCAGCGTGAGCACTGTGGGAAGTTATCCTTCAGTTCCACACCAATACCCTGGCGGTGACTGAGGCCGTGGGTTTCAATACCTGCAGGCTTTTTGTTCCCACACTGGCCCCAAGCTTGAGTCCCCAAAAAGACCCTTCCTGTCTGCCTTGCCAGTCCTCATTACACCATCCACCCTCCTGGCAACTGGTCTTGTTGCAAGAGTAAAGCCAAGCCTCCCTTTGCGGATATATTGGCTTCTGTGGCAAACTACCACACACCAAGAGGCTTTTCACCATCCTGCCAATCCAAAGTCCAAAACAAAATGTCCATCCCGTCAGAACTTGCCAGCCTTTGCTTGCTGCCTCCTGACATGTGCTGGCACGTGATTAATTCAACACCTTGGCTTGTGGGAGCATCTCTCCAGCCTCTACTTTTGTCCCCACCGGCCACACTGGTCTCCTTGCGTCTCTATCTTTGTGTGGCTCCTCTCTGTGGTCCCAGTCCTGATGAACCGGGACACTGTATATGAGTTATTTTTCTTGTGACTCTAACCAAATGCCCGAGAGAAGCAACAAACTGACTCACAGTTTCAGAGGGCTCAGTCTGTAACTGCCTGGCTCTGTTCCTGGGCCTGCCTTGAGGCAAACCGTGATCGTGGTGTGAAGGTGAGGTGGGGGAGCGTGTTCATCATGGTGGATGAGGATGAGGAGGGGGGTTCCTCATGGCAAATAGGAAGGAGAGAGAGAGAGAAATACAGGGAGGAGTCAGGGTAGAATGTCTCATGGCCTTGTCCCCACTGGCCTACTTCCTTCAGCTGGGACCCACCTCCTGCCCTTGAGTATTGCATTGTGAATCCATCCGGGGCCTCATTGTAGATTAGGTCAGAGGTATCGAACTGTCTTCAGAAACGTCATCGCAGACACCCAGAGGTGCCTCGCTGATCCCTTGAAAAGTATCTCTTAATTCTGTCAAGTTGACAGTCAAGGTTACTTATCACATCTCGCTACTCAAGAGTGACCTCATCTGAAGTAATACACCTGCATAGCCCTGCTTCAAATCAGGGCAGTCAGGAGGCCCCGGACACAACTCAAACCCTAGCAACCCCCATGTATGTGCAGGTGTCACCCTGGCTCCCCCAGATAGATTTCCCAGAACCCCTGAGCTACTTCTCAGTCCTACGTATGACGCCACATCCTGTCCTTGAGTCCTGAAAGTCGTAGACTTAGCATGTGGTTAGTGAAAGTGGGCAATGTGGGCGCAGCAATAAGCTCCCTGGGATGAGGGCCCAGAAAGGTCTGTGATAACAGATCTAGAAGAATGAAGATCTAGACCGAGGAGCGTGAACGTGTAACGTCTCTATCATTGCAGCTCCTTCCTCTACCCTTGGCAGACCTCGCTAATCAATCTCAGCACAACTTTCAACTACACAGATAGAGCACTAGCCAGGTAAGCCCCAAATATGACTATTCATGCTGAGAATTGGGGCTAGGTCTCCCAGAAAGCCCATTCTAACAATCAATGGTGGCTTTAGAACTCATGCCTCAGAATTTTCTAGAAACCCAGTCACTTGGGCTCTCTCAATGGATAGTCTGCCTGGAACTGTACAGGAGTCACTTTCCAATTAGGGAATTTAACAAGCTGGGAAAGGATTCTTTCCTAGTAGCCCTGTAGCTGGTACCACTTAGTAAACTGTTTGATTCTTGGAGAGAATCATTTACTCTCTGGGACAGCTTCCCCACCACAAAACAGCTGGGCTTGGTAGCCCCAAAGATGGACACTGGGAAAGATGGTTGCAGGCATAGTGGTAGGCCCAGGAGCAAGAAGAAGGTCTGAAGTGCAGCCAGGAAAGTCAGGATATGTGGCGTTAGGTGCTGAGGAAAAAGAACCCGACCCTAACTGCCTTTTGGTCTCTTACCCGTATGGGAGACTCAAAATCAAGTTTTAACCCTAGCGGACCCCAATTCACTCTACTCCTGAGCCCTTAAAATGCTGCTGATAACCAGTGTGGTGACCAATAGGACCTTGCATGGGTCACCTCTTCATCTCTTGCCCATGTGCTGAGGAAGAATGAAAAGTTAGCCATCGTGGACTTAGCTTCAATGAAATCTGTAGGGCAGCCCCTCTCCAGGGAGCCGGCAGCCATTGCTTATGGCTGCGCGAAATTTACATTGTGGATTCTTAGATTTGAAAGCCTGATGGTTCAAATTAATACTTAGTTTTCTTTTCTATGACTTCAAAGGAAAAAATCCCAGCCTGGCTATTTCTTCGTGTCTTAAAATGCCTTGACTTCTCTCCATCACCCACCGCAGGCGCCAGGATAGGAGAGATGCTAGGTCCAGGTGACGCAAGAGGGGACTCTACCATGACGGGCAATGCCCAGGAAACAGCCCATCACAAAAATAGATGTCTGTGCTGTACAGAAGACCGGGGGACCTCGCAGGGGCCATGAACGCACATGAGTGTGGGCAGTGGTCCATGTATGGAGGTGAAGCTGAGGTCTGAAGGAGGAGGAGGCAGGAAGGTCAGACTGACTGAATTAGACATCTATTAATCTTGGTGCTGTTGACCTTAGACCTAGTCACTTCTTGGGTTCCTGTTGTAGCCCAGGCTAGTCTCGAACCCTTGATCCTCCTGTCCCTGGTGGAGAAACAGCCACTAAACACAGTAATAGAACGTGGCAGCTCTGTCCCTGATCTGGGTGTGGCCGATGGAAAAGTCTCTGTATCATGTCTCTAGTCAGAGCCAGGGGACCCAGTGGCCCGGAACTGGAGGAGGAGATAGAGGGGAAGTGGGCACTGCAAGAGACTGGAGCTTGGTGAGCGCTTTAGAATTTGACACACATAGCCACCAAGTGTCTCCTGGGATAAAGGCTGGGTCACTGGGACTCTGTTCCCTGAGGGTCAGTGACCCCCCCATCTTCATCATGCCCAGGGTGGAACATTGAATTCATGGGCGTCTCTGCTGCACATGGGTTAGTCAGCAGCCCTTCTCCTTAAAGCCCTGCTTTTGTCTGCTTTTGTTTCTCCCGCCACTGACCTGCAGACCCAGAGGGACACACTAGAAAGTCCCACCACAGATAGTCTGGCCGTGCCCCCTCCTTTGGACATTGTGCTTCACTCCACACGTGGGCCGCTGGAGCCCTGACATCAAAGACACACAGGAACATGGAGATGGGTTGATGGAAAGACTCCCCCATACCCTACATAATTCTCTAGAGAAATAATGTGATGGGCAAAATGCTCATTTGTTTTCAAAGAGGCTGACATAACCCAGGGGCCATAGGGAGTCCCAGACTGAATCTGTAATGAGACCTAAAGTGTAGGAGAGAATGCATTAGCTTTCTTGGTAGGCAGGGTTTCTTCCGTCGAGGTACAGAAAACAGCACCTTGGCCAGCTATAGAACTCTCTGGGGTGGGGGCTCTCAGACCTGTTTCTCCAACTCACAGTTCTCTCTCTACTTCCTCTGGCTGACTATGACCTTGCCAACAAGCTCTGTGTCCTGGGCTCTGCAGGAGCGTACTTTGGACTTTCTTAGCTTTACGCCCTTATCCCTTGATGTTTGCTGGTCCCCATGTCGATGGCTGCTGTTAATAAACAGTGGCTCCATATCACCCCGGTCTCTGACATCTCGGAACCCAAATCTTACCCCATAGTGTATCTCTCAGGATACCCTGGGCACATGCAGGTGAAACAGAGAGGTGGTAGACGTCTCCCACCCATTTAGATGCTGATGACCTGGGGACAACTGGATCTCCTAAGGGACAGCTTGAAACAGCTTCCAGGTACAGGGGGTTGGCAACCTAACAGAGAGAACTGAGAAATCTCCAGAAAGACCATGCCCTGACCATCAAGTCCTTTGTAGAAACAGGAAGCTTTTCCTCCTGTCCCACATCCCCAAGGTCAAGGCCAAGGCCGTCATCAGGGGCACACAAATCTGGCTCACAGGCAAGCAGCCTTGTTATGGCAGGCCAGACTCTGCAGCCCAGTTTCCCACTCTAGACCTGTTGTTCCCACTTCCCTGACTTTCGGTCTTTCATGGCGGTCTGCTCTATAGACCCTTCTGTCGCATGTCCCAACAGGTGGACAGCTCTCCAAGTCACCAACTTGAGGAAAATCCCTCATTGTAAAAAATGGCTTTCTTTGTAAATTATTCTGTTGTCTTTTTCTAAACAAAGTATATATACCTATAAATGCTATATATATATTATATATGTGTATATATATAAAGACTAATTCTTGTACAGCCCTCTGCGGACCTCAGGCCCACACTGTTTTCTCCATGTCTGTCTGTATTGACTGTTGCAGAATGAGCTGATGTATGACCTAGGTTTCCCATTTTCTTCTGGACCACTGTCTCTTCCTCTTTCTAGATCTGTATTATTCTCTGTCTCTTTCACTTGTTGCCAACACGTTGCTGGGAAAAAATATTTGATTTAGATGCCATCCAAGAAAACAAGCAGAATGGGTGTATGGGTGTATGGATAGATGGATGGATGGATGGATGGATGGATGGATGGATGGATGGATGGATGGATGGATAGCTTAGTGGATGAGTAGATGAATGGGTGAAGAGTTAGATTGATGGATGTGTGGATGTGTGAGTGGGTAGATAAATGGGTAGGCAGATAGGTTGGTGGGTAGATGGATGGCTGAGTGGATGGATGGATGGGTGGGTGGATGGATGGATGGATGGATAGAGGATGTATGAATGGGTAGATTGATGTTGGATGAGAGGGTGGGTGGATAGGCAGGTAGGTAGATAGCTGGATGGATAGGTGGATAGATTGATGGATTGGCAGATGGGTGGGTGGATGGTCCACTGTGTATATTTGTACAGATCATTTATAAAGTTTTCTACACTTCTCAAAAAAGTATTTCTAACCTGGGCTGTTGGACAGTCTGTGAGCTTATGAGCTGGCAAGCCTGTTGTTTCCTGTGTTTAGTGCAATGTTTAGTGAGAATCCAATGTCTGAGTTATTTATGCCAATAAAGAATTTGAGAATTTACTGCATCAACAGCTGTCACTACTGGTCTGAATTCTGCTGTTGTCTGTTGTGTGGAAGGAAGCCTGACGGGTTAATGATGGTTGCTAACTCCCAGGATGATACTGTGTAACAAAATACCCACCTAACCCTACAGCTTACAGCAATGAGAATTTATCTTCATACACCTGGGCTGCGAGTCTAGGTTGGGCTCCTCCGAGAGGCTCTTTTGGGGCTTCTGGTCAGGTTCGAGGTCAGACTGAAAGTCATTCCATATGTGTTCATATGGACATGAAAGCCAGACCAGAAAACACAAAAACACATGCAGACTATTGCCTCCAACCGCAGCCGCCAGCACTCCACTGGCCAGCGTTGGTCAGACAACCCAGCCTGCGACAGAGGGGTTGCGAAGTCCCCACAGCACAGGCTGGCAACGTCCACGTGGGGAGCCACAAATATGCTTCTCTGGAAAGATGTATGTGGTGTGGACATAGCAATCCCGATGGCCACACTCACAGATGTGGTGGAAAGACACACATGTGTAGGCCAGATATTGACACAGAATGTCTGCCTGTCTTAGTCTTTCTCCACCTTATTTTTTGAGGCAGGATCTCTCACTGGACCTGGAAGTTTGCCCATCCAGCTAGTGTGGCCAGCCAGCTTGTTCTGGGGATCCCCCATCATCACTCCAGCCCGGAGCCTGCAGTCTTTAGTTGGTGCTTTTGAGCTATGCTAGGTAGGACCAGAGCTACGTGCAATTCAGGGAACCCTATTGCCCTCTCTGCAGGCAGGACCTTCCAGAGCCTCTACGACCTGCTTGGTGGACGCTAAGGTTTTTCCATTCTAAACAAAGCACCAACTATTGTTCCCAAGCATGTGAGACTTTTCTTTGGCTCTTTCATATGCTACTGTCTGCCCTGGCCTTGGGAATGTCCTCAATCCCTGTTAGCATTTTGCTGAGGACACTGGGCAACTTCTGCAAACCATCTTCGTAGATCCACCAGCCAAGAAACTGGTCACCAGATACTAAATAGCCGCTGTGTGCCAGCCTTTCATACCTAACCCCTTCAATAACATTCTGAAGCTGGACAATCACTTGCTCTCCTGGGACCAAGTCCTACTGAATAGCAGTGCTTCAGACCAGCATGGGCTATTCTCAACTTACATCCGAGGAAATTAAGGTACAAGGGCATTTAAGCTGTTGTGACCAAGCCACGTTTGGGCCCCTAGAACTCACCAGTTCTGAGTCCTAAGCCCGTGGCTCATAGGACAGCAATGAGTTCCACCCCTAAGAAGCATGTAGGTGATTGTAGGGGAACTTCCCAGGAAACAGCCATACCCTGTGAGTTCCACTCACCAAGCCTTTTGCCATGGATGATTGCTCCCCTTTGATGGCCATGGAACTGTGCAAAGCCCAGAGAGGTGGAGGGACTTGATGAAGGTCACACAGGACTCCCAATTCAGTGTCCAGTATTCTTTCTCCTAAAACCCAAGCTGTGGTCAAACTCAGAACCTACAGTAAGTAGGGGCACACGTGGGCCACGAGAAAAGGCCTGCGGTGGCAGCAGGACCCTGAGTGTTCCCTGGCCACCTGGCCCGGCATGCTAGTGTTGTGAGGGAGAGATAGGGTATCAGAAATGACAGTACGCGAGCCACCCTGGTGTCCGTGGGCTCAGGACCACCCGACCATGGAGTGGAGGAGGAGCCTCCTCTGTTCATTCTCTCAGTCAGGAGAATTCTCCAGCTCTGCATTACTCCATATATGACATCCATGTGTTATCCAGGACCTCACAGAGTTGGAAGCCTTCTCTGGCCATATGAGACATCATCAAAGAAACCAAATAATGTCAGGCGTAGTGGTACACGCCTTTAATTCCAGCACTCCAGAAGCCGAGGCAGGTGGAGCTCTGAGTCTCATACCAGCCTAGATTGCATAGTTCAGACCTGTCTCAAAGACAAAATAAAATAAAGTAAATAAAATAATTTGTTGATAATTTTTGTACTGATTACATTTTGGCACAAGCATTTTTTTTATACTGGGTTAAAGTACATTGCCATAATTTATTTATCTTTTTATTTTATTTTATTTTTCCATGTAGGCTCTCTCACTCTGTAACCCACACCAGCCCTCTGGAACTCTTTAGCCCAGGCTGGCCTCAAACTCTGTGCCCTCCTGGCCTTAGTCGCCAGAGAGCCATCATCACAGGTGGGCTGCTCACCTGGCTCTGCCTTAGCTAACTTCACCTGCTTTACCCCTTTGGGATGGGTCTGGGTGTGTCTGTGACTAGCAGGAACATAAGAGAATCGACCTCACTCTGCTGGAGGCTCGGATTAGAACCAACAGTAATAGATGTGAGTTCAGGCAGGCTGTGTGCACCCCTGGATCCCAGCTCCCTGACCAACGGCCCCCACCCCCTAGCAGCCCATGTTGGAGTGGAGTGTCCAGGCTCCATCTGCCCAGCACACCAAGAGGATAGATAACCTGTGCCTGGAGCAGGCAGCCCCTGCTCTTAGACTCTTCCTCCCAGTACGGAAACGAAAGGCTTGACAAGTGCCCACTTCTATGTGGATGCAGGGCCACGGCTGTCATCGTGACTATCATTAACACCTATGACAATTACCTAGTCAAAAGTGCAGCCCTGAAGCCACTGTGGTGATACACTCTGGTAATCCCAGTGGTCAGGACGGGGGAGCAGAAGTTCAAGGTCATCCTTGGCCATAAAGAAAACTGGAGGGAATCCTGAGCTAAATGAGACCTCATTTCAAAAACGAAAAATAGAAAAATAAAAATTAAAGATAACCCAAACACAAACAAACAAAATAACTATCACGAGGCTGGAGAGATGGCTCAATGGTTAAGAACACTGGCTGTTCTTCCAGAAGACCCAGGTTCAGTTCCCTGCAGCTCCCAGAAGCCTGTAGTTGCATCTCCTGGGGGATCCAACATCTTCTGGCCTCTGCAGGTACTGTACACACACGGGGTGGCGGGGCGGGGAGCATTGTGAAAGTGTGGAGTTCCAAAGGGGCTTCTTCACCTGGATTCCCCACTGCCCAATTCTGTTGAACTGGGAACAAGTGTGTGAACGACAGGTTGGGCGCTCACCGGTGATGTGCTTGCTCTGAGTTAAGAGGAACATTGGAAGCAAAGGTTTCAAAAGTCTGGTTTTAATAGGAGGTATTTGCCGAGCACCTACAAGATGCCAGGCCTAGGGTGCTGTGGGGAAGAGAAAAACAAAACCATAGCTCTCTGGCCCAAGAGGGGAGAGCTTGGGAGGGACAGGAAAGCACCTGCCCAGTGTGGGCAATGACTCCAAAGATGTCAGTTGATGATACCCAAGCTTATTTCCGGGGGAAGGTAGAGGTCATCCAGCTTTTTGGAATCTCTCCCATAGATGGACGGGGAACTCTTCCTCTTACCAAGCAGCCTGCCTTGTGATTCTAGAATATTCTAGGGCGTTTGCTAGTGACTCCACCATCAGTCATCTGAGCTCAGGATCAGTCAGTCATCATTAGGTCTCAGCGTCCTACCCCATCACCTGCCTCGGGACCTGGCTCGGGAAGCCTCATGGCGGACGGCCCAGCCAGATGCCTGCTCCCTTCTTGTCTCCCCCTGACAAGTCAGGCAGCTGAGTCATGGCTCATCTTCCCCGGCCCCACGTGGAGGCTGGGTCTGCGCCAGGGGTATGAGCTACCTGTCAGGGTGCCCGCCAATCAGACCAGAATGAGCCCATAAGCTGCCCTGGGGATTAGACCTAAGAACATTCTAGAATCCCACACTTCACTTTGGAGCTCCCGAGGGGGCCGACCACAGCAGACGGGCGTGTTATTCAGCCACGTGTGGGGAAACCTATCTTGCCTGCGGATAATGATACAGTAATTACTCAGTCATCCAAACGGATGCCGGTCTGTCAGCTGCTGTAGCTCAGCACCTGGGATAACTCCTAGCACACAGTAGGTGCTCAAAAAGTTCTTTTATTAAATAGGACGCAAACAACAAGAGCTGTCTCAATCCATCAAGCATGTAGCCTAAATAATTACACCTTTTACCGTTGATATACATGAATAATAGTTTTTAAAGGATCACACCTTCATTTCCATCTACAGCAGGTAAGCACTGCTTACATCTGTGTCCCCGCACACAGTAGGTGTTCAACAAATGCCACTGCCCAGAGACCGGCGCTGGGCAGGATCTCATTTATTCTCTCATGGCTTGGGCAGGGAAGCGAAGTTCTCCAGAGCAGGACGTCAATCATCTCCAATCTCCAACAATGAGAAGAAAGATGGGTGGGGGGTGGGGGTGCTTGGGGAAGGGCACAGGGGGTGTGGGCGGGAGAACGCCACTTATCCCGTTCTCGGTCCCACACACAAAGGCTCAGCTCAGCTGTTGTTCACCGCATCTACAACGAAGCCCAGAGAGGTAGAGGAGCCTCCTCGAGGTCACACAGGACTCCTGACTCCTCTTCCAGTGCTCTTTCTCCAGTGTCTCCAGCTGTGGTGCCACGCTGGAACCCTTATATCAGCAGGGGCACAGGTGAGTCTAGGAGAGAAGGCCTCAGCAACCTGACCCAAAACAAAAGGGGCTGATGCAGGTCTGCAGGCGGCCTGGTGAGAAGCTGTACCTCGGTGTCAGGCTGAGGGAGATGTGTGTGCTGATTTTCCTGCTGTGTGACGTGGGGGAAGAAACTTAACTTCTCTGAGTCTCAGTTGCTTTATCTACAAATGGCGTAGTAGCTAAGCAGCCACCTTGTGGAGCTTGCGAGCTGTGTCGGGGGCAGCATGGCATCCATTCTGGCACGTAATAAATGCTCAGTTAAAGCTCCCAGGGCTCTTGGGTGGTACTGTAAAGGGCAGTGCTCGGATCCAGCAGGCACGGCCTGGACACAAGACCCGTGGCTGCAATCCTGACTCCAGGCCATCCCAGACAGCTGGGGGAAACCTGAGACACCTCCGTCCCTGGCAGAAGCTGCCACAGCCACCACAGCCTCTGGAATGAAAGAAAGGTCAGAGTCTAGGGAAGCGGGCTGGCACGATGGAGGGAGGGCTGCCCGGGCACTGGCTAGCCGCCCTTACCTTTCTCTGCTCCACTTTCCAGAGGAAGCCTGAGTACCCTGAACCTGGGTACGCCCCCCCCACCCCCGTCCAGGGCTTGGCCTCTGGGCCCCGTGCTGAGCCGCCTCCCAGCCTGCCCCTGGGGAGGGGCCACCTGGTGTCAATTAAGGCCCTGAGTCGCTCGGCCGCACCACGCAGGGCCGCTGATTAGAGCCGCAGTCTCTCCAGATGGGGAGCACGGACTGAGGGGCGACACCACCGTGCCAGGGGGAGGCCTTGTAGGAGCCTGTGAGTAGCGGGTGGGGACTCCGTGCCCTGGGTGGGAGGGAAGCTGGTTCTGTGCGGGCACTGGGCATCCGGGGAGGGGTCTCTTCCAGCAGAGTTTGTTCTCTGGAGGCCTTTCCAGGCCTCCCAGCACCCTGGACCCTCTTCTCCTCACACCCACCTCAAGGAGACCCCAGGGGACCATATGTCATCGGGTGTCCTTTCTCAAGTCGTGCAATCACAGAGTGCACCCCCACACCGCCTCTGAAGGAGGCATGAAGGGTGGCTGACGGACTAGCTCAGCTAGAGGCTATTTGGAGGAGTCCCTGCCTCTCTCCTGGACACCCCCCCAGGGAGGGTGGTCTCCGAGTCAGCTTGGATGGGCATCTAAGGCTGTGTTCCTCCAACCTTCTGGCCCCAGAGCCCATGCTGTGGGTGGCCCCACAGGGGAGCTGGGGAGGCTACGGCTCCAGATGCCATGTGTCCTGGGGCACAGAAGGCCCAAGCCAGGTCCTAGCCCTGCACCTGCTCTAGGGCCACTGGTTCAGTTGGCGGGGTCTGTACTGCTTCCTAACCCCCAGTGGGAAGTTGTTCTCCAAGAGGGACAGTGTATGGGCAGCTGCTTGCCCATGGGACAGACTGCAGGAAGGGTGCTACTGAGACCTACCCGATGTGAAGTGACTCCTAATTGGCCCCTGGGCTGTGTCTGTGGAGCCTCAGCTCCTGGCCAGGAGAGCTTTCTGTAGCCCTGAAGGGTCGTCTATGGTGGCACCACCTGGTACTAGTGACAGTGGCGGTTCTACAGCTGGGGGACTCCTGTGCAGGACCTAGGAACGTAAAGGCAGCTGTCTACATGATGAAACAACAGGTGTGTCCTTGGTTGTCCATTTCTGTATCACATAGCAAACTTCCACTAAGTCCCGCTGTCCTCAGGGTACATGTCCTTACTATGTCTCCTATACAGTGTCTGTCACGTGCATCTTAGAGAGTGGTTCTGACTAAGAAGGAAGAACAGGTCACCCCTGTGACCAAAGTGTCTTTCTGTGACTGTGTGACTCTGTGTCTTCTGCATTGCACTTGGAGGCCGTCGTGTGGTCATGGGCCTCTTGGCCGTGGTGCCAAGTTACTGAGGCTGCTCTTTCTAGCGCTGTCCTTTCGTTGTGGGGGTTGGGGGACCCTGGGGAATGCAGCACCCTATGAGCTCACTGGCCAGTAGCTGCCCCCACCCCTGTGCGTTCATCTTGGGGTCTTAGCCGGCTCTGTCTTCCACGCTCCTATCCAGCTGGTGGTTGGACTTGAGGGCTCTGGATCCCCGTGTCTGTGAGTCTGAGGCAAGCGGAAGATGAGGGCTGACCACAGAGAAACCTCATTGCCTTCTGGGAAATACTGACCCTAGTTCATTTCCCCCCACCTGAAGCATCCTCTGCAGCCTCCTCCCACCCAGGACCTGGGCCTGTCACAGGGACGCAATAGTGAACCAAGACCTTAGTCTGGTCACAAAGGCTTTACAGAGAAGTATTTGCTCTCAGGGCTGAATTACAAGGTAGCTTTCCCAGCGAGTCCTGTGCAGTGGAAGCCTCCACTCTCATGCCTACCACCCACTGGGCATCTACTATGAGCCAAATTCTGTGCTCACTGGTGCAGACACACCAAGGCATCTGAACCTGAGACTCCATCGACTGTCCTCTCTGCCCGCTGTCTGTAGCAGGGTACCCATGTCATCTGGTCTGGAAGAAGGCAGGTGCTGAAGCAGCAGAGGAGGATTAAAGTCCCTTCTTGGGGTCCCCTTGCAGCACCAATCAGAACGTCCCCAGGGTCTGCTGGGAATCAGCGGCTCTGACCAGAGCTCAGAATTCAGTTCGTGACTGCCCATAATAGATCGTTCAGCATTTTGAAAATATCCACCCCCAGAAAAAGGTGACATTCACGTGTACCCATGGCTTAACTGCCATTTTCCAAGGGAAAGTCTAATTGTTTCCCTGCGTGCTGCCTAAGCCTGCCCCAGGTCACTCATTAGAGAGAGGGTAGAGTTAGTGTTCGCAAACCGGACACCATCTCGTGTAGCACGTGAGATGACTCACGTACTCAGGTCCTTCCCCGGCCCTCCAACAGCTCCCCGAGGCCTCCCCACCTCCTGTCTAGTGACCCAAGGACCCACACCTTGAAACTCCAGTGGGAGTGGAACTCTGGGTCTTGAATGCTAGGCTAATTCTACCAGAGTTACGGCCCCTGTTCCTCTTGGTTCGTTTGTTGGTTTTCAATATGTTTTTATTAACTCTGAGAATTTCATACATGCACACAGTGTATTTGGGTCATATTCCCCCCACTCCTTCCTGACTTCAGGCCATTATTTCTTTTAATAATCTGCACTGCCTGTGTACTCATGGGTGTGGGGGTGTCCGCTGGAGCATGGCCAACCTAACTCTGGTTTTCAGAGGCAGGGTCTGCCTCCCCCTTCCCGAGGCCAAGGTTGCCGGTGGACTCTGCCATGCCTGGTATATGAGCACTTTCTTGTGTAGAGCTGGTGATAGAAAGTGTGGGCAGCTTCAAGGGAGTGGGTGGGGCCTGCGAAAGCCACAAAGAACTTTTCGTCCATTGCAGGCAGACATGGAAAACTTTTGCCCAAACAAACTTCTAGGGAAATGGATTAGGGTCAAATGTTCCTGATGAAGGCTTGAGAGGTGGAGGGAGGTCTTGTCACCTCAGTCCCCATTTGACCTCTTGCCTTTGTAGGGTCCTGAGGTCTTCTGGTGATGCCCTGTGGTAACCAGGCAACTGGCAAGGCCCAGCCCGGTGGCATGGCAGGCAAGGCTGTCTGGCAGGTGATAACAGCAGCGATTTTGAAGTGGGTAGAGACCCTGCTAGGACTTGAGAAAGGCACTCTTGGGAAGACAGAAAGATGTCTTCAGACATCTGCTCCGGCATTGCTTCAACCCCTAGTAAGCTCCTGTCATGTTTTGGGATTTGAGCTACATGCCTGTAGGGGGCAGAACACAGCCGAGCTGATTCCTTGGCACAGAAGGGGTGCTGTGTATAACATGGCGGGGGGAGCAGGGGGAGGCTAGGATCTGATCAAAGCTAGTGACCATGATCTCCAGGGGCCATGATGATAGTCTGGTGACCCCAGCCCATCTCAGCCAACACCCCAACAGGAAAGGGATTGCCTCGGGTCTGAATTTGTGGAAGGGGGCCTGCCAGGACCAGGGTGCAGGAAAGGTCTATACAGGGCACTGAGCAAGGCTGGGACAAGCCTTGACTTGGTCTGGGGGCTCTGGAAAATGAGTCACACCACCCGGAGGCCCAGGCAAGTCGGCTCAGTACCAGGTCAGCTATTCACCGGCTCAAACTGTTCCCAGCTGTAAGGGGGACATGGGGCAGAGGAGAATGTCATTTTCCCAGGTAATCCAGCTTCCTTCATTTCAAAAGACACAGAAGATGGGGCACAGGGGCACTGGCTTATCGAAGGCCACATGTTTGAAACATACGCGTCACCCACCACACTGAGCTGTTTCTAGACTGAAGGTGAAGACGTGCAGGGGTCTGGATGAGGGTCATGTGGGGCTTGTTCCAATGGAGAGAGTAAAGGGAAGCCACTGGAAGCCCCAAACCTAATGTGGGAAGTCAGGGAAATGAGCAAGGAAGAACCTGGGGCCTGAGTTCAAATCCTAGTACCGCCTCTTGATCCTGTGCTGTTGAGTCTGTCCCTTGGTTCTTAGGGATTGTGATTCCTTGGCTGTAGGGTATAGATGCCATGTGGCCTTTCTTCTGGTATAGTAGGTGCAATGTGTGTATAAGTTACATGGTCCAGTTTCTAGAAGATGCAAAGGGTAGTGCGGGTGCACTGAGACAGGGTCCAAGCACAGGTAGCCCCTCAGTGTGGAATATCCAGCATGTTCCCTCACCTGAACACAAAGTGCAGGCACCAGGGCTTTGTGTCTCAGTGGGAAGGTGACGAGGGATCATGGTTTCATCCACTTTCTGTTGCTGTGATAAACACTATGACCAAAAGCCCTTAAGGAAGAGTGTGTTTGGTTTGCCACTTGCAGTCCATCATCAAGTGGAGGCAAGAACTGAAGGCAGGAGGAACCTGGAGGCAGGAACTGAAACGGAGACCCCGCAGGAATGCTACTCATTGGCTTGCCCTCCATGGCTTGCTCAGCTTGCTTTCTTTACAACCCAGAACCCAGGGGAAGCACTGCACACAGTGAGGTGGGATAATCAATTATTAATCAAGAAAACAGAGGCAAGATGTGGTGGTTCATGCCTTCAGTCCTCACCCTTGGGATGTAGGAGCAAATGCTCTCTATGGCATCAGAGCCAGCCTGGTCTAAGTAAGAGATTTCCAGGCCAGTCAGGGCAATGTAAAATTCATCATTGCTCCTGTTGTCCTTGTCATCGTCCCATCATATTGGCTAGAAAGATGTTTCCGTCCCATCATATTGGCTAGAAAGATGTTTCCGTTCTTAAAAGCACTTGTTGCTCATGCAAAGGACCTGAGCTCAGTTCCCAGCACCCACACGGTGGCTCACAACCATCTGTGACTCCAGGCCCATGGGCTCTAATGCCCTCTTCTGGCCTCTGCATGCATGTGATACACATACAGAGAACACAGCAAAACACTCACGCATATAAAATAGAAATAACTGAGTCTAAGATAGGAAAAATAAAATGGCCCAGTCTCGCTTTTACAGTCCAGTCTGATGGAGGTGCTTTATTCATTGGGTGACTCTGGCTTGTGACAGCTGACCCAAAACTAAGCAACATGGCGTGGGAGGGGCAGAGCTGACTTGGGAGGGGCTCGTGATCAGCTAAGAGCTGGGAGAGACAGAAACCTGAAGCTGCCAAGGGGCTGGGGCTCCAGCCCTGCCCCCTCTCATACCTCATGCAAGCCCGAAGCATTGGCTAGGAGCCTACCTTGCCCATCCATCCCTCCAGTGAGCACATGGTACTACTGAACATACATGAGTACCATCAAGGACCCCCATGTGCACTCATGTATGCGTGCATCCATTTATGCAATCGTTCATAAATTCCTTTATGTGAAAATGGAGTCTCATTGTGGAGCCCAGGCTGGCCTCAAACTCGCCCCAGAAGCTGAGATACAGATTGAGTGCCCTACCACACACGCATCTGGGTTCATGCATTGAATGGCACATTTACAGAAGTGGGAGGGTATGTCCACGTGAGAACATGGGTGGAAGCTGTGGCAAGTGCCACATGTAGCATGCTCTGCTACCCATGAGCCTGCGTGGCCATCTTTGCTGGGACCATCTCTGTGTGTCAATGTCTTTCCATCCAACTTTGGATTCTTGGACTCCGGAGGAACTCAAATCTCATTCCATTTAACCCTACCCACTGATCAGTCAGTGTCTGAAAAACGACCCATCTCTCATGTTCACTGCACCCCACAGTTTGTAGTATCCCCCCTTGTTATTCCTAGGACCCTCCTAGGATCTGTATGTTAACAGGTATGGAAACCGAGGTCCACAGGCTCAGATCTGGGCAGTGACAGGGTCTCTGGAGTCATAGCAATAGTGTGTTGAGCCTGCGGCTCTGACTGCAAGCCCTACCCTCTAGTGCTCGTGTGGACAGTGAGATGCCTACGAAAAGCCCACATGTGTTTTGTGGATTGTTCCTTTCTCTTCTGGATTCTGTCCATTCACTGTGTTGTTTTGACCCCATTCATCCTGGTTCTCTTTCCCTTCCACTGGAAACAGACTTCAACAGCTTCAATGATAACTTCTAATTCTTATCCTCCCTCCTTCTCCTTTCTCCTTCTACTTTTCTTCCTCTTCTTCCTCCTCTTCCTTCTCCTTTTGTGATCGCTTTAATTACAGAACACAGAATGAAAAAAGCAACAGCTTTTCTGTAACGTTGGCCACGCTTCCAGAATACATTACAAAGAGATATTTGATGCTCACAGATAAAAACATGATCTCAAAATAGGGCACATGTGTTCAATAGGCTACACCCGTGAATGGAGAAGAAGAAACTCAGCCTGGAACCCTGTAGTGTTCAAGGTCAGTGAGTATGCTTCCCACTGGACTCCTGACCCTGCTGACCCTACCCTGTACCATGGGCATCCCATGTGAAGCCATGGTCCTCCACATGCTCAGAGAATGGGTGGCACTGAGAAGCTGATCTCCAGCCTCGACTCACTGATATGGAAGCTGCTATGGAAAGTCTGGGCCTCAGAGGAACTCTGAGTGACATTAAAATTAGTTGCTGAGAGAACATGAAGGGTTTTGACCACTTTCTCCTACACCATGTGCCCATTCCAACACACACACACACACACACACACACACACACACACACACTTCCATTCACCCTCCTAATCATTCATCCATCCACCCTTTTATTCATCTACCCAGCCTTCTTCCTGTTAGTAACTTCTTCTGCCATCTGCCTAGGCATTTGTGTATGCATTCACACATTCATTTAGCAGCCCATGCGTCCACTCCTGCATTGCCGAATGATTGCCACACATTCTTGTATCCATATGATCCATTTATAAATCTGTCTATCCATCCGTCCGTCCATCCATCCATCCATCCATCCATCCATCCATCAATCCATCATCTATCTATCCATTCATCATCCATCCATCCACCTCTCTGTCATTGGGGTCCCCAAGACTAGTCCAAGTCTGGTGACTTTCTAGGAAACTTGTGGATTTAGTATAGTAAAAGAAAGCAAAAGAAAAATACGTGGGGTGTAGTCCAGGAGTAATCACCATGATGGCCCCCAGAGTCTATGTGATGAGGGTAGGGGACACATCTCTTGGGAACTAGGTCTGTGATCGTTCTGCAGATGGGACGGGGGGTGTGAGTCTCCTCTCGTTTTTCCCTCTCTGTTTCTGGATATCTTTCTAAGTGTCCCCTTCAATGTCACCATCAGATCATGCCTGTCCACTCTGCACACTATCACTAATCCTCTCACCTGCTTTGTGAAATAAATGAGCAGGGCCTAGAATTGCCCTTCACCTTGTTAACATAACACAGCTAGAGGCTCACTGAGGCTTGGAGCCTTCCAAGCGGGGCCTGCCGCAGTGTCTTTGGACAAGGGACGCCGTTCAGAGAGAGACTCAATCCTCACAGACACATCTCCTTCAGTGTCACCGTGAAATGTCCTCATTACCGTGTTTAAACGGGTGCCAGCAGACACGCACGGTGAGTTCCTTGCTCTTCCATTCCCCACACTGTCCTACGGCAAAAACAGAGAGACACGGTAAACATGATTGCAATTATGCAGCCAATAAAACTTGCCTTCAAAACACGTGTGATGGGCAGCGTGACGTTTTGCTGCGACAAAGCCATTGCTCACACTGGAAGTGTGGGACTTGCTGCCTAGAGAACTCGTTTTTTTACTTTTGAAGAGTTTAATTGCAGTTATTTGGGGTGCTGGGGGTGTGGGGTTGTTTTTTTCTTCCAAGGGATTCTTTTAATCATCCCCACACTTGCATACCCGCCCCTGCTGTGGCGACTTGATTTTCCGCCTCATTTTCCTCACTGGGATGTGAGTCCTCTGTCCTTAAGGTGCAGCTGATGTCCCATCCTTGAGCTTCACTGGGCACCAATAGGAATATCTCCACACAGCATCTATGCTGCCCCTTGTCCTTGTGTGGTAATTACGGCGGGATGGTTCAGCACAGTGGCTGTCACAGGCACAATGCAGAAGAGAGTCCAGAATAGGCAGAGTTCAGCAATAAGATGCTCATCAGTCAGCCGGAGAGCAACGGCTGTCTCCACCTACAGACTAAAGCAGCAAGCTGATGTCTGTGGCCCAGGCGGTCCCAAGAAATCAAGTTCAGGTGAATCTCTCAGTGATGAAGAGCATGGAGTTCCAGCTAAGAGAGTTAGGGGCATTTAGACCATGTCAGGAGGCTCTCGAGGCTAAATGGGAAAGAGAGGAGCAAGGGATGTAGAGAGAAATAGACTGGTCAGGGAAACACACCAGTCATCCCGGCACTGAGGAGACAGAACCAAGAAGGTCATGAGTTCAAGACCAGTCTGGGCTATATAGTGAGATCCAGGAGGGAAAGAAGGAAGGAAGGACAGTTGGATGGACAGACGGACGAAGGACTAAGCAGGCTTTGAACCTTGATGGTGACACCCAGGGAATGGTCTTCCTGTGACCTTCCCAGGGCCACCACCTGGGGATTTGGAAGAACCAACAGGCAGCTAAGGAAAGGAAAACCTCCACAGCTTTCCTAGGCCTGCAGGGATCTGGACCTGGCTCTACCCAGCTTGTCTGATCCTTGCTTCGGGTGCTTAGATGAGAACGAGACCCAGCTTGGCAGCACGGATGGGTGAGTCAGGCAGACACGTGCTGAGGATCAGGCAGCCCACAGTCTCAACCCTAGCTGTGTGCCTCACTGGCTGTGTGGTCTGGGATCCTTCCCTCAACACAGCTGGGAGTATGTTTCCAAGGTGGTAAATTGGGGCTCACAGCCATCCCTCCCTGTGTTTATTGCCAATGTTTTATGGGTGATATTGGCAGGGGTTTAGCCAGTGCCTGGAAGCTGTGGGCTTGCAGAAAAAGCTGTCACCACAGCTCCTACCTGCACTGTAGTCACTGGGATTTCCTCCTCAGTTTGCATCCCCAGCCACCTTCCATCTGGTCCCAGCTTCCTGCAGGTTGCAGGGCCTGGGAAGACTCACAGATTCCATATTCTCATGATTCTTCTAACCCTGTTTCTCATCTTGCTCAATGACACAGAGTCCTCTCAGAGCAACAGTGTGCATGTGTGTCTATGTGTGTGTACACGTACACACACACGCACGTAGAGGCCAGAAGTCAATGTCAGTTTCTTTTGCTTTGGTTTTTGAGACAGGGTGTCTCACCAAGCCTAGAGCTTGCTGGCTAGCTAGACCACCAGTCCAATGAGTTTCAGGGATCCACGCATCTCTCCCACTCCCTAATCTAACCCTGTGTTTGCAGAGGTGCACGTGCCCAGCTTTTTCATAGGTGCCGAGGCTCTAAGCCCAGATCGTCAGAGCCAGGCTCTCAGTGTACCAGAGTATATCGCTCAGGATCTCACACCGGCTGTTTTGAGACGCTGTGATCCACAACTTACCACTTACCTTAAACAAACACAGTGAGCTAGCATGTGTTTCTGTTAGCACATTGGTTAACAGACGCTCTCTGCGAGCCTGGCAAACACTGTTATTTTATGTTGCTGCTGGGGGTACATGCCTATAATCTTGGCACGGGGTGGGCGGGCTGAGGAAGGTTAGGACTTTGAGGCCAGCCTGGGCTACTTAGTGAGACCCCCATCTCAAAACAGACAATAATAGCAAGCCATGTAATCTCGAAGTGGTGAAGAATATAACTATCTCAAGGTATTTACGGTAACTGTAAAGGGACAGGAAAATGCCTCCAAAGTCTTAGTTCTTTGGGGGACAAAGACACGGTGTTGGAAACAGTCCTGTGCCCTTTGTTTCTTTGAGGACAGCAAATGCTAGGTTTCAGGGAGAGGCTGGTGTGAAATAGAGACGTAGTTGTTTTTGTCTATATTCACAGTCCCTCTGAATTGTATCCCAAGAGCCCATGTTCCATGTCGAATGTTGTCACCAGCTAAATAGATTTATTTCTACCTGAATACGCAGAGGCTTTCCTCTGAGAACAGGCACACGGTGGAAGCCATCCGTTAAAATAGAAACCTCAGAGCAGGGAGGGTGGATCAGTGGTTACAGTGTTTGTGGCGTTAAGTCTTAGGTCCAGAGTTCAAATCCCTAGAACCCACTATAAATGTTGCATGAGCGTGATGGCTTGGCTGTAACTCAGGAAGCAGAGACGGGGACCTCCCTCTCCAGGGTTTGAGTGTGAGACCCTGCCTTGAAGAATGAAGAGTCATCAAGGATGTTTAAATACCTCAATGCTGCCCTCCACACACGCATGCACCCGCACACATGAGCGTCCCGCACATGCTAATGCATATACATGCACACATGGAAATGAAAAGTTTTCACCCTGCCCCAGATTGTGTTCCTCTGTTCCTAGCCGTTCCCGCTGCCATTCCCTCCGGTGCTCGCCCTCCACGCTGACACATGGTGTCAATCAACTCCTAGACCCGAGACTGCTTCTCTTGACATTTCTTGCTCCACCCACACAATCTAGGTCTGTCACTATTTTTAGTTCCATATTGGTTACCGTGGTAACTTTGAGAAATGCTTTTACACTCTTATTCCTTACTCTATTCACAACTGGAGGTGTATTTTGGCTCCTCACAATTTCAGGGGTGTTGTGGGGGCTCCGCTTCTCACCTCATCTCTTCTCCCCACACTGCCAGTGCCAATATCTAGAACTTGTGTGTCTCATTGTATTTATTTATTTATTTATTATTGTGTGTGTGTGTGTACTCAAAAACACACAGGTACCACAGCACACATGCAGGGGTCAAAGGACAATGTGTGAAAGTCAGATAGCTCCTTTGATCGCCATGTGGATTCTGGAGATCAAACTCAAATCATCAGTTTTGGCAGCAAGCGCCTTTGTACCCTGAGCCATCACACCAGCCTGGAGCTATTGATGGACAGATCCTGCCCTACTTAGGGTTTCTTTTTTTTTTTTTTTTTTTTTTTGATTTGTAACTTTCTTTTTTTTTTCCATACATTGTTTTGTTTTATTTTTTCCATTCAAGAACATAATTAAAGAAATAAAATTTTTTTTTCCTTTCTTCCCCTTCTCCCGGTCCCCTCCCACTACCCCCCCACCCCTCCTCCCTCCCCCTTCTTCCTTGAAAGGGGGCATGGTGCCCTGCCCTGTTGGAAGTCCAAGGCCCACCCCCATCCCTCCTGGCCTAGGAAGGAGTGCATTCAAAAAGACTCGGATGAAACACCATGACCAAAGCAACTTAGAAAGAGTTTGTTTGACTTACACTTCTACATCACTGTTCATCATCAAAGGAAGTCAGGACAGGAGCTCAAGCAGGGCAAGAACCTGGAGGCAGGAGCCGATGCAGAGGCCATGGAGGGTGCTGCTTACTGGCTTGTTCCTTATGACTTGCTCAGCCTGCTTCCTTATAGAACTCAGGACCACCAGCCCAGGGATGGCACCATCCATAATGGGCTGGTCCATCCCCCATCAATCACTAATTAAGAAAATGCCCTTCAGCCTTGTCTACAGTCCAGTCTTACTGAAGCATTTACTTAATTGAGGTTCCCTTAATTAAGGCTTTAACTTGTGTCAAGTTGACATAAACTGATCTAGCATAGGTCCCATGTTCCTGACAGAATTCCATGCTCCTAGAAAGTAAGGGCTTGGTTCAATTTCTTTTACACCGTGAAGTGCAGTGCCTGGCTTGTGGGATATTGTCACTTTGTGCTCTGCTCTGAGAATACAGACCTTAGCTTGGAGAGCAAGTAGGAAGAAACAATACAGGTGTGACCCAGATGCTAGAGTTATGATAGACAGTGGAAGACAGACAGAAAGACAGATTGGTGGGTGAGTTAGCAGGTGGATGTGTAGATAAAAGAATGTGTATATGGATGCATTGATTGTTGTATATATGGATGGACGGACAGACGGACAGACAGACGGGTGGGTGGATGGATGGGTGGGTGGGTGGGTGGATGGATGGATGGATGGATGGATGTAAATATGAGATGGTTCTATAAATAACAGTAAAGTTTCCTGGTTGGAGTAATGGGCATGTACCATTAAAGCATGTGTTATAGATGACTGGATTGGTCCTATCATGTGCACCCCTGAAGTTATGTCCTTGCTCCATTTTCCCCAATTGTTCCAGTAACCCAGGAAGGCTCCGTCATCAGGACTGACTCTGAGGGTGGGCTGCAGTTCCATGGTAGACTATCATTGCCTAATGTCTGTGAGGCTCAGAGTTTGAGCGAAATCACAGAGCAAAGAAAACGGGGAAGAAGAGAAGAGAGGGAAAAAGTGAGAAGGCAGGAGAGAAGGAAAGAGTCTTATTAGAACAATTATGGGTTTTGCAGTTTGGAGTCTCAGTATTGAAGGTGTTTATGATTGAGACTGTAGGCTGCACATTCTTTGAATTTCTGGTGGACAAACATTTCCTGGAGATCTTCCGACTCCACCATCTGTAGTCAGGGCAGAAGACAGGGAAATGGGGACTCGCTGCCTCCCGGGAGCTTCCAGTCAAGGGCAAGTGCTGGGTACAAATGTGCACCCATTCAGTGACTGTGACCATGATGACAGTCACAGCCATCACTGCCATTTACTGGCTAAGTCACAGAAAGGAAAGTGACCCTGTTAGGAGACGGAATGAGAGGGGAGCCCTTCTCCTGTGATGAGAAGGATTCTGGGAGGGGTTAAGTGGGTAATTCAAGGTTACTCAGCTGATGAGTGCCACGGCCTGACCTCGACCTGCCTCTGAGAGCCAGGCTGTTTGCCCCACAGCCTCTGGGGCAGTGTGAAGCTGCTCTCACACAGAGGCACCAAGAGCACCCAAGCAAGGGGTGCAGGGGGGAGTCACTCACCCTGGAGAAGGTGGGGACATTTCACTCAGGAGGGGACACCCATATGGGTGGGATTTCTGAGCCTGGGGCAAATGTCCACAGGTTTAGAGAGAGGGGTTGTCCTAGGGCCTCGATGTCTCTGTGACTGGCTTGCTGAAGACAGATCAAGGGCAGGGTGGGTGCTCCTCAGCTAGGACTTCTTGCTGTATGCTCAGCTGTGAGACACCAAGGCTGGAACCCATCTTGGGGATTAGATAATCTTGACTTGGATTCACGGCTCTGGGACATCCATGAAACAGGCAAGTACAGAACTCAGCATCTGTCTGGGCTTTGGTCTCTTCTAGAAACTGGGATATCTTCTCTGCCAGATTGTTACTAGAACAGCGTAGAGATAATATCTGTCAGCCTGAGGCAGAGGCGGGCTCCTTCAATGGCAGATCCGGTCTTCTGGCCCTGGGCCTGAGCAAACCACATGGATCTATCTCACATGATCCCTTTAAACCACGTGTACCATGTCAGGACTTATGAAGACCAGAGCACCTGTGCCTGGCTCAGACCACTGGGGCCGAAGGCTAGGGCTCAAGCTGGGCAGTTTCCCATAGCATTTTACTGACCTTGGATCTGGGAAACCCAAATGCACCTGAGATGACCATGTTTGAAGCCTATGGGCAAGTGCGGAAAGGCTCTAGGACTGTCTGAAGGTTGGTAAAAGCCACCGCTTCCTCCAGGGGTCAGAGGGTCCCATGTTCCCTGCAGCAGGCTTTTATCTCTGGGAACATCTATATCTTCACTGACCCTTTGAATTTTGAAGGCTCTGTTCTGTACATTTATGTTTGCATCACAGTGTCTTGGCACAGATTGTGGGCTGGTTGGGATAGTTGAGCAAGTGAGGGCTTCCGGACTCCTCTATCTCACACAGTTACCTTTGTGTGGGGTGGGTGTTAGGGGCCCTTTGAACTTCTTCAAGTTAAATGAACAAAAAAGTGTAGTGTGTTAGCAATGCCACCCCATGTCTGTGAGACCATTGACTGCTGCTTCCTGCTCCGTTGCTATGCTGCATCCATGCACCTACATCCCCTCCAGTAACCAGCAACTGCTGTATGCCTTAGTCCTACCTTGTCTGAGGGTGTCCACACCCAAACCCTCATGAACACCAGAAACTGTGATGAGCACACTCGCTCTGTTCCTCTACCACAGACCTAGGAGAGCTTTGCCTGTAAACTGCATACCATGCCAGACAAACAGTCGCCAACAGTACAGAAGAACCAAGATACCAGGGCAGGGTTATGGACAGTATTTAAAACCGAGGAATTGTTTTCCTTCCAGAATTGTCCATTTAGAATTTTGGACCATAGTTGACCGGAGGTCACTGAAGCTGTGCCACATGAAACTGTAGGTAAGAGAGGGAAAAATTCAAGGTTTCATATAAACACAAAATTATGCAGTGTCTCTTCTGCACCTGGATTTTCTCACTTAGTGCCAAGTTCTTTGTGCTCATTAGTATTGTTTTATCAAGCAAGGTCATGTGTCCCGACTCTCCGTACTATGGATGGAGACAGCTGATGTTCAGTTAGGTGAAGTCAATCACCTAGAATCCTTTACGAAGTGATGCAGTCAGATTTGAGCCCAGGTCCATTCAGTCCTCAAAGTCATGTTCTCACTGTAAAGAGAATTTTTCCAGGGCCACTTGTCACTCACCCTGTAGGAGGAGGGTCCACTTGTTTGTCCCGGTCACCCAGCTAGCTCAGCCCCAAAATAACCACACAGAAACTGTATTAATCAAATCACTGCTTGGCCCATTAGCTCTAGCTTCTTATTGGCTAACTCTTATATTAATTTAACCCATCTCTATTAATCTGTGTATCGCCACGTGGCAGTGGCTTGCCGGGTAAAATTCCCAGCATCTGTTTCTGGCGGGTCCATGACATCTCTCTGACTCTGCCTTCTTCCTCCCAGAATTCAGTTCCGTCTTCCCTGCCTACCTAAGGTCTGCCCTACCAACAGGCCAAGGCAGTTTATGTGTTACTTTCATTAATGAATAGACAGAAGACCCTCCTACACCAGTACCCCAAGGACAATGTCATAAAATGCTGCCTTTCTAGGAGCCTAGCTCCCAGGGTTAGAACAGAAGTAGGGTAGAACTCCCCCCCCCCCGTTCAGAACTAAGAGGTAGCCACTGAGCTAAACCTCTTCACACTGGAGTTGAGAGCCCCAGGGTCCTCCAAGGTGTCCTGGGCAGAGCCTAGCAGTTGGTAGTTCACAAACAATTTCTTCATGGTGGCAGAGAAGAACAGGATGAACACAACTCGTGACAGCACGTAGGTGGTTGGTAGTTTTCTGGAAGTCTGAGACTATCTGCTGTCTGGAGGGACCAGTCAGCCATGCACTTATCTCTAATGTGTTGCCTGATGTCTTTGGATGGCGTGCAAATAGTGGGTTCTCCCTGCCGTCACATTGATGGCTGGAGAACAATGTACCAGGCAAACAGTCCAGTGACAATGTTGTCCTCTATCCAAAGCCACCAGCTTCGTGAAGGGGAGTGGGGTTCAGCCCTGCATCCTTGGAGTTGTTTACTTGAGCAACCATTGCCATCAAGCAGAGCCTTTGCTAGGGAAACACTGTCACCATTGTCCTCCCCGCTCAAGGGACATAGGAATCCACCGGGCATAAAGAGAGACAGGAGGTGGATCTCTCGCTGTCATCAGACTGGATGTATCCTTAGCCAGCCTCTTCTTAGGTCCAGAAGGACCAGGGGTCACCCAGAACATGTCTGACATCTCTGAGCAATCCTTCACACTTCTGAGAGGGGTAGTTGGGATGTGGGTACCAACCCACTTGAATAAGAGGGGTGTTCATTTTCTAGATCATCTTCATGTCACTGTGACAGAATATCTGAGACAATGAACTTGTAAAGAGGAAATGTTTAATTTGGCTCATGTTTTAGAGGTTCCAGGTCAACTTTGGTTCCAAACTGTGATGGTACATCATGACGGGGGTGTGTGATGCCCAAACTTTGGTTCCAAACTGTGATGGCGCATCATGACAGGGGGGTTGTGGTGCCCAAACTTTGGTTCCAAACTGTGATGGCGCATCATGATGGGGGGGGGTGTGGTGCCCAAACTTTGGTTCCAAACTGTGATGGCGCATCATGACAGGAGTGTGTGATGCCCAAACTGCTCACCCCGCTGCCATTAGCCAAACATAAAAAGAAAGTCACAGCCTTCAGTTTCCTTTGCTTCCAATGACCCAAAGGTCATGTCTCCAGACCCAGTCTCTGAAAGGCTCTGCCCCCGATACTGCAGCCCCAGGGACTAGGCCTTTAACACATTGGTTTCTGGGGGTAGTACTTTACACCCATGCTATGGCAGCTGCCAAAACACACCCATAGGCTCATTCAAGAGTGTCCCTTCGTCTCGTGTGTCCAGGGGCCAGAAGTTCACACTCAAAGTGTAAGGAATTTTGATTCCTTCTGAAGGATGAGGAAAAGCCCTTCCATAGATGGGATTGGAGCAAGGGACAGAGCAGGTCTCCTGAGGCTCGTACTCCAGGAAGATCATACTGGCTGCTGTGTGGAACCTGGGTGGGCGTGACAGGCGGGAGGCACCTGTGGTAGTCCTGGCAGGAAATGGTGGTGAGCTAAGGCCTTCAAATAGAGCTAAGGAACAGGGGCTAAAAATGGGGGCCCGTCTCACTTCTGAACTTGGACCTCACCTCGTCTGGTAGAAGGTATTGGAGCGAGTGCAGGGGGAGGTTAGACGTTGCCCATTGTGAATCCCAAACATGCATGCACTAAATTTATCTCACCCTCTTTAATATAAGGCCAGTTGCCCGGGCTACATCTTATGTCATAGCTCACAAGGGTTTCTGCTCATAAGGCCATGATGATTCAATGAGACACAGCTTACGTATAAACTGTCCCCACAGGCCCATGTATGGGATGTTCACGCTCCAGCCAGCGGTGCTGTTTTGCAAAGTTCTCTATCTGTAAGGGTTGGGGGGGGGCTAACAGAAGGAAATAGATCACTGGGGTTGGGACCTTGGGGGCTAACGTGCTGGTCTCTTCCTCCCTGCCCCCAGCCGTTTGTTGTGAAGAGTCTCTCCTGCCTAAACGTTGTTCTACCTAAGTGCGCAGGTCCAACAATCTGAACTGAACACACAGACCTTGAGCTGAAGGGATTCCTCTTCCTTTCAGTTGTGTCTGTGATGTGTCTGGTCACATCTGATAAAGCAATCAATTGGGGGACAGTGTAGGCAGGGGTAACACCCACTCCCTGCCAATTCTTAGTTTCTTGCTTGGTCATTCTCCCTCCAGCACCTCCTTCATGACAAGCTTTGGGAACCCAGTGACAAGATGCTGTCTCCACTCTTGGTGATATCTCAGGCTAGTTGGTGGGAGGTTTGTGCACAAGGAATAGAAGAATTGATCAGGCCTGGACAAGGGCCTTGGGATATCCTGGGGAAGAGGAAAGTCTGTGGGTGGGGACAGGTGGTAAGAACAGCCCCCACCGGGATCCCCAGCCCCAGCTGTCAGTCTGGACCTGACAGAGTAACCTGATCAGGCCTGGAAATCTCTCTCAGCCTTGGAAGGGACAGGGTATGTGAGTGAGTGTGTTGGAACAGGGCACAGTCACCTAAATAGCCCAGGTCACAAGGCACATGGTGTATGTGTAAGCAGTGGGGGGGGGGGTGTGACAACCCTAGGAGTCACGAGATCCACATAGGCGGTGCCACCAGAATTGAGAAAGGGACATGGAACCTGAACTGGCCCTGGGCCATCCTGAGAAAGGGCAGGATTGTCAGGAGCTGTAGGCTGGGACGTGCTTCGGACGGCACCTGACGGGATCTTTCAAACCTCAGGCTGTGTACACTACCTCTGAACTTTCTGTGCTTGGCCAAGAGGGTATGCTTTGGGGCATGACACCACGAAGCCACCAAAGGGCCCATCCAGGATGAGCTAACGTGAACTACAGCCAATCAATGGCTGCCAAGAGAAGACTCTGTTTCCTCTGGGGACAGGTCCCTGATAGGTTGTTCAGTCCCAAGTGTAGTCAGCCCTAAACAAAAACACATGTATACTAGTAGCACTAACTGAAATACCTGTTCACACCACACACACACAAATAGAAGTCATGATTTTGAGCAGAATGGGGAGATACTAGGGAGAACAGGACGTGTGGGAATGATGTTATACAGTACCCATGTGGGAAAGTCTCCAAAAAAATTAATTAATTAAAAACCAAGAGATTGGTTGCCACTGCAGATACAAGAACACGAAAGGAGAAAACAAAAATCTCAAAGGTATCCCAAGAGCACAAAGAAAGTTCAAGAAGGTGGTGAAGCACCTGTGCTGAAACACATTTGCACATTTACCCACGAGCAAAATAGTGCTCCGTGTGCTTTACTGACACATGGTGGCGTCTGTGTGTCTGTCGAGAGCAATAGTGGAAGATAATCCGTGGGAGGCTGGTAATGTCAGTTACCTCCTCCGGGGAGCAGCCATGTGGGTGGTATTTGACACCTGCAGAAGCTTTTTTTTTTCTAGGCAATCCTTTCTTCTATATGACAAAATTATTTCTGGTAATTGTATTATAACAAGTATTATTTTTACTGTTTGTTTTTTGATTTTAAACCATTCATTTAAGAAGAATAAATTTCAATGTTAAAGAAACATTCAAACCCAGAAACCAGAACAGGTATGAACCAGAAATTAATGTTTAACAAAGAAACAGAGCAAAAAAAAAAATTGTATCTTATGACTCATACCTACTCTTCAATTTAAACACAGATTTTCAACTAGCAAAGAATGACAGAAATAACTCTGGAAGGCTTCGAGGCTAGCATCACTATTTGTCTAGAATCTTCTTTGTAAACATAGGAAGATACATTATTGCAGAGACTGAAGCCTTGAGCTGAGGTTTCATTATCTTTGAAGAATTCAAAACTGTTATTAACTTGCAAACTTTTGTTATTACATTTATTTATGGTGTGTGTGTGTGTGTGTGTGTGTGTGAGAGAGAGAGAGAGAGAGAGAGAGAGAGAGAGAGAGAGAGAGAGAGAGAGTACAGAAAACAACTTGCAGAAACAACTTTCAGGAATCCATTCTTTTCTACTGTGCGGATTTCAGGATCAAGCTAAGGTCATCACAGTTGGCAGCAAGCACCTTCACCTGCTGAGCCATTTTGCCTACCCATAGCTTGCAAACCCTACAGAGAGTCCCCTAGCTTGGATAGATTGCATTGTGAGTGAGTGACTCTCAGGGTGACTCTCCCAACTGGTCTCACACAGAATCTGGTGGTGGCTGGAGAATGCTGGTTAAGAAGGTGCCAATTTGAAGCTCCTGGGTAACAATCTAACTGCAATGCAGCAACAGTTTCCAATATTCAGACAAAATACCTCCTGGGGTGGGGAAGGGATTTTTCTCAACATTCTATTTATTTTCTATCTTTCCATTTGCCTGCCTCTGTCCATCCACTCATCCTCCATGGCTTCTGCCCGTCTAACACATTCACCAGGTAGATGTTTGCTACCCGCTCCTCTGTGCACCACTCTGCTGGGTCTGGACGCAGAGTGAACAAGGCTGTCACACTCTGCTTCCTGGGGCTGCCACTGTAGCGGGAACACAGTAATAGACAGTGTACACAGACGGAAACATCACAGGTTGGACTAAGGCATCAGCAGGGGAAGCAGCCTGCTTTTATTCACCCCTTCATTTGTCTGTCCAGCCTCTAGACCAGCCCTCTTCCCTCACCCTCCTCTCCTTGAACTGTGTGGAATGTCAGGCTAACAGGATAGATCCATCCTTCACAGCTGACCAGCTTGGCTCATGGTGAAACTCACAGTGCACCTGTCAAAATGGGATTTCTAGAACCTTCCTGAGACAGCTGTTCATGGTAGTAACCTGTGGCAGGCATACAAACCAGGGTTGAGGTAGCAGAGTGTCACCTTCTCTTCTTTATGTGCCACCCAGGATCGTGGGGACAGCCAGGTCAGGGAGACAGGGCCTCAGAGGAGCACCTGGGGGTGATTCTCACAGTCTGGAAACCTGGGATTGGCTAAGACAAGAATCTACCTTGTTCAGTGCCAGAGGAAACGTAGACACCTACTCTAGAGAAGGTGGGGAGCCAGGAGGAGAAGTCACAGGCATTAGCTGTTTTTCTGGGAGGGGAAGGGGCATTTTGCTGAGATACTGGGCAGCCTGGAGTCCTAGGAAGACTACTTCATATCCTGGTGATCTGGGCAGGGTCTGTATTTGGCTAAAGGAAATGCCACTATGGGCCCTGTAGGAACAGGGACAGCCCTTAGGGAGGGCTAGCCACCAGCTTTGGATAGGCACAGGAGAATGGAAAGCCATGGCTACAGGTGTTGTCAGCAGCTTCCAGGAGCCTGGGCCTCTTAGAACTGGATGTGGTGGTATATACCTGTGATCCTAGCACTGGGGTGACTGATACCGGATGTTTGAGAGTTCGAGGCCAGCCTGTGCTGCATATTAAGACCTGAAAATGAAAACAATTGAATAGGGCATCATAGAATTTTTTTGAGAGATCCTGGCTCACATCTCTCAAGGTTTCTAACTTAGAAAGGAGGGGTTTCCAAACAGGTTGAAATCTTTGCCTCTGAGCTCAGAGGGCATTGCACTGGTAGTCACAGTGCGAGGTGAGGCTATGTATTCGGGACAGGGCAGATTCCTTTCTAACCTCCATCCACTGTGCTCGGCAGTTGGCACCATCTGGGACAGTAGTTACAGGTGGCTTTACCAATGGCATTTGTCAGGATCATCACTGCTGTGTGTTGTAGGTCACACAGGGGTATAGTGACATCCAGCCAGCAGCCTCTCTGACTTTCATTCAAGCCTGGATCATTCTAAGCATGGAGATAGACAATCAGCATTTGCTTTGAGACAAATTCTTGCTTTGCTGTGTAACCCAGGCTAACCTCAAACTCACCATCCTCCTGAGTCAGCCTCCTGAGTCAGTGTTGCTGGGATCTCATCAGTTCTTAATTTGTCAGCTTCATTTTTTTAAAACATTGGTCTCCATCCCCAGTCCTGGGTTCATTTGAAGGCTTGTGCATCATCCGCACATGGGGCCCCAGCTGTGTGATTGTGTCTTGTGGCCCTCACTCTGACCTCATTACCAGGTGGCTATGACAACAAGCCACAGGTATACACTGGCCAGCACGAAGGCACTGTTTATTACTGCATCCATCCATCCACCCACCCATCCATCCATCCATTTATTCATTCATTCATGTGCTCGTTCATCAGTCATCCAGTCATTCTGCACACCTGGGTGTTTGCCTCTTATGTCAGGCACTGTATGATTCCAGCCCTCCTGGGACAAAGTCTAGGAAAAACAGAAGTGTCAATCAAACCAAAAACTGGGCAATGGCAGCTAATATTCTCAATGGATTCTCTGGGCTTAGCTTGGGCTGGCGTAAATCTAGCAAAAGTAACCATGTGGTTTCCTCCCTTGAGACGGACAGAGCTGAGGTGGAAGAGGAAGGGGCTGAGGAAGGTCGTTCCGGCAGCAGGAACAGCATAGGAAAAGGCTCTGAGATTTGAACAGCAATAGTGCACTAGGGGCAAAGTCTTGGGCAAAGGGGGAGATAGAGATAGAGGTGAGATAGATAGAGATAGAGATAGAGGTGAGAGCCACAGGAGTGGGAGAGGGGTAGACATTGCTTTTTGAAAAATTTTTTTGGTTGTTTTATTTTTTTTCCTGAAAAGATCTTCATAACGTAGCTCAGGCTGCCGTTCATGATTCTCCTGCCTCCCCAGTGCAGGATGACAGGTGTGACCCGGGCCATCTACTTGCCACGCCCCCCTCTCTGTTGAGCCTGCTATCCTAGGCTTCTGTGCGAATCTGCAGTTTTGATGGGCGCTGTTCTGTCTTGTGCTTTCTGGACTGGGCTGCCTAGGTTTGTAATTCACATGCTCCCTTCTTGGAGGGGTATGGGGAGTTCATTTCTTATATTTGCAGGTACATATGTGGGGAAACGAACATGATCGTGTGTGCAGGTGAGCTTGGAGGTCAGAGGTCAACGTCATCTGTCATTCTGCATATGACCTTGTCTTTGGAGAGGGGATCTCTCGCTGGTTTGGCGCTCACAGATTTGGACTGGCTGACCAAGAAGTCCCAGGGATCTGCCTGTCTCTGCCTCCCCAGTGCCAGGATTACAAGCATCCACCATCGTGCCTAGCTTTTTCACATGGACGTTAGGGATGGAATTCAGGTCCTCGTCCTTACTGAACCGTTTTCCCAGCCCCAGATTCCCTCATTTTTAATAAAGGAACCCGAATGGCCAGCTTCTTGCATGGAGGCAGATTATCTGGCCACACTGAAGATCCCATGTACCCCCTAAAGTCGATGTGGGCTACTGTGATGTCAGAGAACACAACTGTGGGCAGAGTGAGCGCTTCTCCTGGTCGCCCCTCCTCCGTTCATGGGCCTGTGTCTCCTACATGATTCCTCTGGGCCTTTCCCGAAAAGTCAAGGCCACAGGGGTTTTCTCCTGGGGGACCAACCTCACAGTGACCCTTTTCACCTCAGCCTCCGAGCCTCCACCCTCTCACCTCCTCACCCTGGTTCCCTCTGCCCCCTCCTCTCCCCCCTCCCCACCTACACCATAGAAGCAGATGGCGGCCTCAGGCCGGAGCAGCCCTAGTGATTTGTGGTCCCTGATTGAGCCCTGTTATTTTTAGCTGCCTCCCTCTGCCTTTTGCTGTCCTCAGCACATTCTCTTCAGCCTCCCGGGGTGGTTCTGTCAGTGGTTTTACAGCCAGAGGCAATTTCGGTCCCCTGAGGGACTTTTGGCAAGGTCTAGACACATTTTTGGAATTTCTACTAGAGTCCTGAAGATAGAAGTCCAGCAAGTTGCCTGCTTCATTCTGCGAGAGGTGCAGGTGGTACCAGAGGCTGAGTAGGTGCCCAAGATGACCAACTGGGAGGCAGCATGCAAGGGAGCACTGGCTTCCCGAGGGAGGTTCCATCACTGGGGATGCTCCAAGCCTGGCACTTGTCAGGTTGCTGATGGGTCCATGAAACTGCATCCTCCTTGTGTATCAGTCAGCTCATGCTACATAACAAATCAAACATGAATGTAAATGTCTGTTCTCTTTAAGCTATTGAAATTTGCCATTTTCAGATTGGCCATTTGCACCGGGTTAGCTGACCACATCTGGTCTCACGTGGTCTCATTCATGCACCCATGATCAGCAGCCAGGTCAGCTATAGACTAGGTCTGTAGGAGTGAGAGTTAGGCAGTGGCCCTCTGTCCCCAGTGAGGTGGGATACAACACAGCCCCTTAGAGCATAGCAGGTTCCTCAACAAACAACAACCTGGCATGGCCAAAGTCCCTGAATGAGGGCGAAAAATAAAGTCCTAACTTTGGGTTTAAGATTCCTCTCTTCCCCCATCCTCACCACAGAAAGAGCCCTACTTTGTCCCGAGTCCAGGCCCCAGGTTCCGCCAGTCTCTTCACCCATACCATGCCACCACATCTTTGCAGGACCCCATATTTATTCTCCACAGAGAGGGTTTCTGATGTCATCAGTCCCCACTCGAGCTTCTCATGGCTCCCTGGCAGCTAAGAATCAGACCCAGAGTCCATCCTGTGTTCGTGAGGCCTTGCTCACACACCGTTAACTCTGCAGCTTCTGCTCCTACCCTTCCTCCTGGCTGCACAACTGCTCCCCAAGCCTGGAAACCCCTCCCCCTGTGTGTGCACTTACCTTTCCCTCATCCCCATCCAATGATCTCTCCTAACCAAAGAGGCCTTTGTAACCATGCCAGCTTTCCCTGTCCTCACGAGTGCTACTTATGACCCCTAACATGGTACAACATCAACCTCATGACTGTAGAGCCCTGGCGTGCTTATCCTGTGTCCCAAGGCCCGACATGGTGTCTGGCTCATAGTAGGTACTCAATAACCCAGTGTTGAATAAATGAGTACGTGAATCCTGTAAGGTAAGGCAGGGAGAGAGAGAGAGAGTCTGTGTGTGTCTCTCTGTGTGTCTATGTGTGTGTTCAGAACGCACATTGATGAATGAACCCTCTTGAGGGGCTGGGTAGTGAGTGAAATCCTGTGGCTCAAGCATGGGAATCTGCACTAAAGTCCCCAGCACCCACAGGAAAAGCCAGGCACAGCGGTACGCACCCTGTCATCTCAACCCCAAGGAGGGTGGATCCCTGAGCTTCATGCCTAGCCTAATTGATGAGCGCCAGGCCACAGTGAAAAGACTCTGTCCCACAAAACAAGGTGTCCAGCCCCTTGAGGTTGGCCTCTGACCTACATATACACACACACGAGAAACTCACGTGTGGTCACTAATCCCCTAAAAATTAGAAGAATATGAATAGGGAAAGGGACATCATTTTCCAGACTGTATAATATTATTCTATCATCTCACCAGCTGCTGTTGACATTTGGGTCTTTTCTCCTCTTTGTCAACAACCCCGGGACCCTCCTCTCAAATCCGCCTTTTTCTATATCCCTTTGTCTCCTCACACCATCACCTCCTCTTTCCCTAGTTCCCTGGTTTCTCTCACTGCGCCCTGACAGTTAAGTTTAAATCATCAATACAGACAGGAGAGTTTCCTTGGCTGAGTGACCTTGAGAGCATCGTTCTCAGGGCTGTTTTGTTGCTGACCACTGATCAGGAGTATGGGCTTATCTGTTTGGCTCCCTGGTCCTCATGCCCAACATGCATTACTGATAGCCACGACCTCCCCATCCTTGGGTTGTTCAATGTGGTTTATCCCTGGTCCCTGGGAGGCTCCTATTTGACTTTGGTTTGGCTCTGAGGCAACACAAGACACAAACTTCTTAAGTCCTTGTCCTTGAAGAGGTCTCCAGCCTGTGAAAGGTACATTATCATTTCAGACCACAGCCCAGGGTTGAGTCTCCTGATGGACACTGCTCCATCACGTGTGTGTGTGTGTGTGTGTGTGTGTGTGTGTGTGTGTGTGTGTGTGTGTGCATGTGCCTGAAAGTGCTGGGCTATTGAGAGCCAATGGCTCCTCCCTGCATGGCTCAATTAAGTTCTGACACATTATTTACCCGTATAATCATCAACAAAACTGTGAAAGAAATTCTTCCCTTTGTCTCAGAATATTCCTCCATGTCTGTTTCCAAATCCTCCTCTACCTACCAGGTGCAGCCAGTTTCATAAGCACAGAGTTGGCCTTTCCTGTCAATAGAATCATGCAGCGGGGACCTTCTATCTGGTTGGTTGTGTGCCACGTTATGTTTTTGAGATCATCCGTGTTGGTGTGGTTGAGTTTGTTCATTCTTTAAAAATGTTTTCCCACTTGACTGATAGTCCCCTGAATGGACATACCACAGTGGTTACCACTTTCCCCGATGCACATTTGGGTGCACCTTGTCTGCGATTGGTGCCCTTACACAGGTGTTTCTGTAGGCAGTGAGTTCACTAAGGCTCAAGCAAGTAGCTTCCTGATGCGATTAAGCTATTAATGTTCCCCTCATCCACATATGAAAGGTTCACTTGTTCCACATCCTTGTCGAACCCCGGAATGGTCTCAGTTTCAAAAATCCTTAGTTTTGTTTTCCTTTCAGCCCTTTACATGGGGGGGAGGCTCAGTGTCTCAGTGTGCTCTTGATTTGAATTTCTCTGAGGACACTGATACTTCTTCATGCTGTTAGTGGTCACATGACCACCTCCTTTTATGAAAGATATGCCCAACTCTGGACAATTTCCATCTTTGGTTTTAAGTATTGAGCCTTTAAAATCTGCAGAAAGCCCAATTTTTATTCCTTGGCAAATACTACATGAGTGATGGCTGGTGTCACTTAGTATTTCTTTGCTTTGTTTTGGAATGGGTTTTGTTTTTTATTTTGCTTCTTTTTTTATATCAAAGACTTATAGAATTTTTTTCTCACCTCTTAAATCACCTGGTAATCATCTTTGCTGGATTTCTCTGGCATTAACTCAAACCAGCCAGTTATAGACTGAAACCTCAAGACACTTCTCTATGACTGCTGTCACTGTTACTTCCTCTCCTCCCTCCGGTCCCCTCTTTATTCTTGGGTTCTTCGCCCTGAGTTGGAGATTCCATGCAGCACCCTACTGATGCGGTCAGATCCAGGAGCAGTAAAGAGGGGCACAGAGTCTTCTGCAGTTAGACAGAGGGCGAATGGGTGCATGACAAGATGAATGGACGGTAGGCAGGTTGATGGCTGGATGGAAGAACCAAGACTCAGAGTAGTGTTAGGCGTTTCTGATTTGGATTCTGGCCATGCAAACAAGCAGGATGGGGGTCAGCGTGTGGGCAGCCTTAATCACAGGACTCAGTCTCGAGCCAAGAATGACTTTTTTCTGGTGCTCATGGGATGAGAGAAATGGCCCCATCTTACTGCCTCACAAGCCTGACTTGCTTCAACGGAAGTCAGACCTTCATAAGCCAGGAATCCCCAACGGCCTGTGTCCCACCCCTCCACAGCCCATCTGGGCATTGCTTCCCCAGAACGCTACCCTTGTTCCCGAGCCTTGGGACTCCATCTTCCCTCAATCCTGTGAAGTTGGGCCCAGGGTGCTCTCATCTTTGTGCCCCTGAGATGATTCGCTGCATGATAGATGGAGATTGTTGCTCGTTTCTGAACGAGTCAAGGATGAGCAGCGGATGAAGGAAGATGGAGGGTGGGTGGGTGGGTGGACGGACTAACAGGGAAACAATTGGACAGAAGGATGCATGATGTATAGACTGATGGGTGGGTGAATAGATGAGTGGAAAATGGTTGAACGGACGTTTAAATCACTGACTAAATGGATGAATGGACAGAATGATGAATAATGATGGAGAGAAGGAAGGAGGGAGGGCAGAGGGAGTAAAGACGTGAGGGAGGACCTTAGGCTCAACCTTCACAGGACTTCTCTCTAGCCCTCTTGACCCGCAGGCCAGGCTCTGCCCATTTCACACATGGACAAAGCGAACCTGAGAGCCGACTCAACTCCTCGGATACCATGGACAACAGAGGAGACATAACTGGGACTCAGGTTCTGGAACTCATTGTCCATGAGTTAGAACTCTATCCCAGGGGCCCTAGGATGAGAGGCTCTCGTGTGCATGAGGTTCCTGAAACAGGCATCTGGACTGCGTGCATTTGGCACTTTTCCTGGGAGAGACCCCACAGGCTCTCCATATTCCCAAAGGAGACGCTGGTCTTAGGAGGTAAGGCCACATGGTCTTCATTGTCGCTGGACCAGGGGTGCTGGGCTGCAGCAGTCAGCAGCAGGAGGCTGTGCTCCTTGGGGTGTCTGCACTCAGTGAGTTAGCTTTCCCTATGAAGCTGTCCAAGCCCAGCACCCAGATTGAGAACTAGGATCTGGAGATTTGTCTCAATGACAAAGGCCGGCAGAAGCCATCAGAGGTGGGATGCTGAGGGGCACATGTTGTAAAGGGACCCTTAGAAGTGTTTGCTGTCATCAGCAGTGGGATGGCAAAAGAAATTAGATTTGGGTTAGTTTCTTCTCCCATGGCTTTGGTTTTTGTTTTTAACAGGAAATGGGGAAGATAAAAAATAAGGGAGGAGGAAGGGAGGGAGGGAAGGAGGGAGGGAGGGAAAGAGAGAGTGATAGATGGAGGGGGGGGACAGAGAGGGGGAGATCAATATGGTCTTCATTACCAGTGAACTCATGAGTCATTTTTGAAATTTGTGTTTGATAAAAACAAGAAGGAACTGGAAAGAGGATGGGGGGGTGGGGTATGACAGCATTTAAACAGCAGAGAAAGGTAATGTGGTTAATGGGCCACGGTGAAGGCTGGAACCACAAATGATGGGATATCCGTGCCCAACTGAGGGGTGTAGCCCAAGGGGGGAGAGGGCTGAGATCGATTCAAGGAGGTCCACAGCACAAGGGTGTGGGGGAATCTCTGCAAACACCATGGCCAACGGAGTGTCGATCCAGGGGACGTGAGAAAACAACCCAGCTCAGCACAGCTCAGTAACCAGGGTTGGTTCAAACTTCGAGAATCTGACACCAGGCAGTTTATTTCAGGCATATTTAAGCATGGCACGATTTGGAAAAACAGCTTCCTGGCAATAATTAACTCAATCCCGTGTGTACAACAAAGCTGTAGACAGGATTACCTGGAAAGTCTTGTAAAGTACAGGTACCGTCTTCCATAGAGATGGTTTCTATAGATTACCTAAGGAGGCAGGGTCAAGGTAAACAATGTATATGATAAGGTCTAGGGAAAGGTGGCACTGAGATAAATAGGCTCAAGACATAGGTCGGAGGGAGCTGGTGTGCCCTGGCCATACAGATAATGCAGAGGTCACTGCCATCCTTCTGGGTGGAAACCGGTTTAAACATCTCTCCCTTTGAAAAGACAGTCCTGTGTCTTTAACATTTCTGGTTTCCCTGGTTCTTATCTGTTTGCACAAGCACCTACAACCCTCCTACACAAGGGGAAGGATTTCACAACAGATCTCCCATCTGGCTAATTTTGCCTTATTCTGCATCTCCACCCTAGCCCAAGCCCTGTTCTGAAGCCCCAGGAGGAGCCCTGGGAGGCTCCCCTAGCATGGCCCTGTCACCCTCTCCCCAAATGCACTTTCCTCGGTGTAAACAAGGTGGCTGGCAAAGTCCTCCCTCTAGATCCTTCTGCACACTCCCTGGTACCCAACAGAAAGCTTTAAATTCCTCACCTGGGTCCCCGAGCTCTTAGCTGCCTTCCCCCTACACAGTCCCGGCTCAAGCCAGAGGGCCTCTCGCTCAGGGCTCATTACAATTCCATGTCCTCAAACATACGGAGCTTCCTCCAGCCTCAGCGCCGTTGTGCCAGCTGCTCTCTCTACCCGAACCATCCTCTCATCACATAAGAGCTAAGGGTTGATGGGTGAGTGTTACTGATGGAAAATCTGTCATTCTCTCTGACTGTACACTGGTGCTTCTCCCGGGAGATTTTAAACGCCCTATCCTTATGGTTCTCGTTCAGTTATTTCTTTCGACATCGCCTCACTCCTATAGTTTTTATTTGACAAGATAACACGAGGATACAGGCAGAGTAAAATAATGAAGAAAACAACTACCTACTACAATGGCTCTGGGCTGCCTGCAGGCACAGCTGGATCCAGCAGTTCCCTGGCTCCTGGAATCTTTCTCTCTGCTTTTGTTGAGCGTGGTTTCCATGTGGTCTCTATCCTCCAGCTGACATTGGTCCCTCCAGTTATCAGTAGAAACTGAGGCTCTCCTTTCTCTTTCAATTCACTGTCTGCTTTGGTCCCTAGGGTCCTGTCACTGGGGCTTGCATTCTAGGGACCAAAGCAGACATTGAGTGGGCCAAGGATGGCAAGTCTCCGAAGCTATGGTAGCAGGGCGGCGTGGGAGAGGGCTGCAGGGAACGTATAGAATGCAGCCAATATGTGCCACCTTTGAATGTCCTGCCTGCCCCCAGCTATGCTCAAGGCAGAGGGCTTAGGAACAGAATTATTGTTCAAAGGATGGGGACAGTCAGGCAAGCCAGAGACATCAGCAGATGGCAGAGGGAGAAGGCTCAGGACAGCAGCCTCCAGCCTCGGGACACAGGATCCCCCCCCTTACCATGGTGTGCTCAGCCCTGGTGGGGATAAGTTACTGCCCTGCAAAAGGTCGCTGCTCTCTAGCTAGACACATTGGCTGCTCTCCATAGCTGTGACTCCAGCCAACCAGAGATGTTTGTTTTGACTCAGAGGATGCTGTCCCTGCAAGAGGGTGGGGATGGGGCAGGGGAGACACACTGTGGCTGGGACATCCCAGTCTGCAGAGTGGGGCTTGCAATGTGTCCCTATTGTCCCTGTTGTCATGGAGCAGGTAGCTAAGCTGGGCTTCGACCCTCAAGGCCTACCTTTAGTCACCTAAGTCCAAGAGGACCCATGTCCCTCCAGCTGTTGTAATACGAGAGCCTGTGGGGGGCATTTCACATCCAAACCCATGGACCTTGGCTACCCCACACACCTGTGATGGCAGACGGCCTCCTCACAGGACCTAGAAGGGCAGATGTGGAGAATGGGAAGGAATCACACACAGGTGGTGTTTACCCTGAAAGAGCGGGCCCAGGGAGGGAGCTAGGCTCAGATGTGGTTTGTTCTCGACAATTTTTAAGAAGTTTTCTAGGTCTCTCATCTTCTCGGAAATCCCCCCAAGGTCCTGAGTGAGTGGTCGTATGATCAGGAGACACTACTTTGTCGGATAAAAACAGGAGTATCAGTCCATCTCAAAGCCTTTGGTATTTGCTGCTCGGGCAGCAGTGTGGACAGCGGATTCAGCTTCATCTGGAGTATGTGCTATAATCCATTACTAATGTCTGACAGGAGCATCTGGAGTATGTGCTATAATCCATTACTAATGTCTGACAGGAACATGTGCTGTGTAGAGGCTACTTGTCACAAGGACAGCACTCTGGACAGGCCACTCCCGGCTCTGTCACCTGTGTCTGTGGTCAACTTCAGGCAAGTTAGAAACCTGTCTAACCCACCCCTCTTTCCTTTCCTCATTATGGTACGATTACTCCCAACACAGGGACACTGTTCAGGGGTCAGTGAGATCAGTTACACAAAACGAGTCACACTGGAGGACCGTCCCAAGCTTCCTGTTCCTATTTCCACCCTGGCCTCCAGGACCCATCCAGCATGAGGGATGAGGTGTGTGGAGGCAGGGGAAAGGCTATGAAATAGCTCGGGAACATGGACTGGAGAGGACCTGACCAGAAACAAACTGAACCAAAACAAGAATGAAGCAACAGGGAGCTTTAAAACCCAGCCCCAGAGCTTCTAAAACTGGAAATGGAAGCTTCACTGGCTAGTCCATGAGCTCTGAAGCCAGATGGCACGTGGTTAAAGTGCCCCCATCTCCCATGTCCTGGCTGTGTGATAACCCCTGTCTGTGCCTCAGTTTCCTTATCTGTGAAGCAGTAGTGGTCAGTGTCCATCCCCTTGGGGCTGAGCACGAGCTAATTGAAACCTAGGGGGACTCTGATGGCTGGATATCGATGAGTGATTAGCGTTCGTAGGAGCTGCTTCCCTTCCTGGGGAGCCTGGAAGCCCATGCTTGGGCTCTTTGTGGCTCGTGGGTACAATGGGAGCAGAGTGAGACAGGAAGTTTGTCCTGCTCCTTCCAGGCATGGTGCCCGCCCATGCTGGAGATGGAGGGTATCTGGACCTGCCTGTGTCCTTGTGGTGCAGAGGACTGCATCCGGACAGATGGCGTCCCCAGAGGCTGTTGTTAGGGATCACAGCAGCAGGGCCTCGCCACTCCCCCACCCTAATATCCCCGTAATCAGCCCAGGACTTCTGCAATCCAATGTTTGGAAACAATTAGCCTGGTTCATGGCCCAGGCCCATCAGTTCATGTGAACGCCTCTCTGAATTATGGGGAAGCAGCCACAGATGAGTGGGGATGATACCTCAATGTCGGTCTCTGCTCAGGTGAGACTCCCCAAGTTGGGGCTAGCCACACAGGGTTAGAGAGGTGCCTCTTCAGACAGGTAGGTGTGGACCAGTTCTCACTAGGGGCCATGTGATACCCTGGGCAGAACACGGGGCAAAATGCGATCCCTTCTGAAGACCAAGTTGTTTCCTGGAGTGGATACATGGGTGCTTAGGGACCACTACTAGGAAGATACGAATGTTGGGAATGGGGGCTACAGGGCAGTGGGCTTCTGTTTGGGTCCCCCCTGCTTAGCCTAGTATATGTAGCATGCATGAATGAGCATCTCTGGGCTTCAGTTATGCTTTGTTTTTAAGGTAAGGTCTCACTATGTAACCTAAGCCTGCTCCCAGCTCTCCACATAGCCTAAGTTTGTCTTGAACTCGTGATCCTCCTGCCTCAGCCTCCCAAGTGTTGGAAGTGCAGGCCTGACCCACCAACCCCAGCTTATGCTTCGGTTTTTACACCTGCAACGTTTTCTAAGTCGACACGTGCACTTGATGCTGTGTGAGGACTGGATCACTTCAGAACACGGTTTCCTCTGGGCCAAGGGGAACAGGGGTTGGCTAGCCCTGATCCGAGCTTGCTGTGGCTCCTGGCAACTATGCACTGATATCTCGTTAAGGTTCTACTGCTGTGAAGAGACGCCATGACAACAGCAACTCTTATAAATAAAAGCATTTAATTGGGGCTGGCTTACAGACTCAGAGATTTAGTCATTGTTGTCATGTTGGGAAGCTTGACATCAAGCAGACATGATGCTGGAGAAGGAGCTGAGAACTCTACATCCAGATTGGTAGGCAGCAGCAAGAGAGAGATGCTGGGCCTGACTCAAAGCCCAACCCCTGTAACACACCTCCTCCAACAAGATCACACCTACTCCGACAAGGGCACACCTCCAATGAAACCACTCCCTATGAGTCTGTGGGAGCCATTTTCATGTCACTACAACCGTCCCCACCCATGGACTTTTCCAGAAGACAGCTTATAGCTCAGTCGTTCATTTCTCCAGGTTCTGAACTCAAGAAGGGAGAGACCACTGTCTTCTTGTCCCTAGATTCAGAAGTAACATCACCCCTTGCACTGTGTTTTCACCAGAAGTGAGTCACTGGATCCCTCCCACACATGGGCTCCAAGTGTGCCCCCTCTGCCACCCCCAAGGGACACTTCTTATCTCATGTCAGGCCCTGAGTGACAAGCCCGGCTGGTCTCATCCTATGTAATCCTCTCTGGACCCTAGGGACACATTGACCTGTCCCTGTTTGGGAAAAGCAGGATACACAATCACTCAACAGAGAAAGGGACGGGTACCTTCATTTGAGACAGAGAAGGCTCCCACTGCCCGGGCACAGTACACCCTTGTTACCCCTACACTCTGGAGGCAGAGGCAGGAGGATCTGTGGCTAAAGCCAGCCTGGACCCTGCCATAGCAGGATCCTGTCTCAAAAACGAAACAAACAAACGAGAAGGCTGGCTGGAACTGAGAAGGTTGGGGCTCCAGAATCAGGCGACTCGCCAAAGCCAGTTTTCCAGGAAGATACGGACATGGGCCACTGGCTGCCTTGACTTTGGAAAGTGGCATCTCTGAGGAATGGGGACAGGAAGCCAGTATCCTGACTGGACAGAGAACCTCAAAAACAAATCATAACTTAGTAATGTGATTTCCTTGCCTGGGGTGTCCTGAATTGGACAAACAACTTCCTTGCCTTTCTGGCCTGGTCTTGTTGGAGACCGGAAGGCCCCTGATAGATGTAACTAGCTCAGTCCATGTCAGTTGAAATCATGGAAAGAGAGCTAAGTCTTGACTCCATTAGGATGGAGAGCGCCTTGAACTCTAGAGGTAGCAGGAGACAGGCTTGTCTCCATGGCGACCCTGGCCGGTTCTGAGCAGGGCTGTCTTGCAGATGTGTGCAGAAATTAAGCCCAGAAAAACTGGGGGGTTAAAACATCCCATCCCAGGTTGGCCGCAGTCTGACTGTCAAACCCCCCTCAACTCAAAATGCCCCGTGAAGCCATGGTCTTCTGGCCCAGGGTAGATGAGGAGAATTCTGGGCACAGACCACACAGAGAAGAAAACATATGGGGAATGCCAAGTGCCCAACATGTAGCTTGGAATCTGAAATGTCCTCTGTGGGTTCATGGGGCAAAGGCTGGAGGGCAAAGGTCACTGGAGGCATGCATGACTTGAGGTGATAGCCATTTCCTGGCCCCTTCCTCTGTCTCTGTTTCCTGTTCTCTGTCCGCTGAACAGCCTGTTCTCCACAGACGGACGGTGTGAAGTTCTCTGATCCTAGTAGCCCTGGACTACAACCATGAGCCGAAGCCCAGCCCTCCTTTGCATCATCCTTGCAGGCGTTTGGAAGCACCTGCTGCTTCTTGAGGTCAGGCACACAGGGCAGAGGTCAGGCTCACAGGGCAGTCGGAAGGCAAGGGTGGTCTGGGGCCATCTGCGCGGTCTACAGCAGTTCTCCGCTTGCTTCACAGCCCTGAGACCGCGTGTGCTATGTGACTTCTCCAAGCATCAAGAATAGCTTCCACATCAGCCTCCCTCAGAGCCGTCGTGATGACTCTGAGGTCTAGAAAAGCCTCAGCCGACGGTGGTTCCCACGGTCACCCCATAGCTGTGTGCTCTGCAAAGGAGGCTCACAGGCAGGAGTACCAAGCTGTGGCTCTTGGAGCGAAGCCTTCACTGGCAGCTCACATGCAGGAGAGGGGATAGGGTCCTTCTAAAGACGTAGGGGAGTCTAGGAACCAGTTTAGGGTGATGGTCCCCTTTGTTACCTCCGATGTCCCCTCTGGATGCATCGAGCCCTCACTCTTAGTAATCTTGGTCCTGATGTTTAGTTCAGAATGCAAAGAAACAGCCTCCTAGGGAGAGAGGCTGTCTCAGTACTCCGTCTCCTAGGGAGAGACGTGGGGCAGAGCGGGGCTTGGTTGGGGGTAGAAGCGTGCAACAGATGGGCTGACAGCCACTGATGGTCTCAGTGCTCAGCAATACTCCTGCCATTGGGGGCAGGCATATGCAGGCAATGAGGGAGTGTGGTGGGAGTGGGTGTAGGGTGTGTGTGTGTGTGTGTGTGTGTGTGTGTGTGTGTGTGTGTGGTGCACTCCTCCATAACCTGGTCTTCTGGGACTATTTGGTGACCCCAGTACACAAAGCTGAGCCCCAGAGCCCCTACCCCCCATCTCGGGAGGAGCTGCCTGTTCTGTGGCTGCTGGCTGCAGATGGTCACATATTAAATTCTGCTCAGTCCACCATCTGGTGGCTGTTCTGGCTGGCTGGGAGAATTCCCCACAGGCCAGCTCTGGGCTCTGGATAAGGCACTCGGCTCCCTCCCGACCCTCTGGTGACCCTCACACAGGGCCCTGTGCCACTAATCAGTAAGGCAGACCCTTATCCACCTGCCCAGTGCAGCCTCTAGCCCTCCCCCTTCCCAGAGCAGGGCCTGAGGGCACAGGGCTAGGCACCCAAATTGCCAAGTTCGTGTCCTGCCTCCACTGATCCTCCCTGAGCCTCAGTTCCCACCCTCTGTGCTCTCTGAGCCTCGAGGCCATTGGGCTATGTCTACGGCTAAGTGCCATAGCTTTGACCTAAGTCATTCTTTGTGCTGGCACACTGTAAGGCTCCGAGCGTCAGCTCTCAGATCCACCCTCTTTGTGCCCCTGTTGTGACAACCAAAAGTGGCATTGTCAAGCGTCCTGGAGGAGAAAGTCACCCCTACTGAGAACCAGCGTGTTCCCTACAGGGCCCGGCATGTGGGGAACAACACTCGGTAGATGGAGCCTTGTCAGACAGCAGCCACCTTCTGGGTGTAAGGAGATGGGACTCCTGAGGGTGCTTGGGACAGTTCCCGATGGGCCATGGGCCCTCAACAACTGCTGTGGCTTTCATTATATCCCTGGAGGACTGTCTGGTCCCCCCTAGACTAGACTGACTATGTATGCATGGTTCGATATCGGTCCAACAAACACATGTGGAGGAGGCTGGGGGATTGCTTGATTGGTAAAGTGCTTGCTCCCCAAGCATCAGGACCCCGTTTTGTGTCCTTCGCACTCATGTAAAATAAAAGCTGGGTGTGGACAGACAAGCCTCCTAGGATCACCAGCAGCCAGCCTAGCCAAACCAGCTGACTTTGGGGTCAGTGAGAGCCCTGTCTCACGAAACCAAGGTGTAAAGTATTCAAGGAAGACAGCCGAGTCAATGCTCACCTCTGGCTCACATCACACTCACATGTAGGTGCACTTGTATATCCGAGTGTGCACATGCGCATGCGTGCACATACACATTGATATGTGGGGAACCACTGGATAGGGTAGATTCCTACAGTCTGGCTCTTAAGAAGCAGAGGCAGCCAGGCAGAGAGGAACTCAGAATTACTGTGGTCACCATCCCCCTGTTATGCCTTCCAGTCTTTTGCTATCCTTCCCTGTCATTACGAACCCTGAGTACCTGCTGTATCTCAGACAGTTTCCAGGGACTCTCAGTACACGGGGAGCCACTCTGCAAATGCTGGAAAAGTTTCTCATTTTCCCAGGGTATAGCTAAGGAAGCATGGGTAGGGACTTCCTGAGGCAGAGATGCTACCCCAAAAGGGGCCATTCTGGGCTGCATCTTGAGTGGTGGGGTGGGGTATTTAAAGGAGATGGGGTGCAGTCATGTCTGAGCTCTGGCCAGGGGCTCCTCCTTCCAGAACCTTCAGTCCCCACCATGGTGGAGAACCAGGACCTCTGTCACCAACCCCGGCCCTGGGGCATGTCAATAGGTGCCAGGAGGCAGAAGTGAAGGCAGAGGCAGCTTCCTGTCACTCCTCACGGCTCCAGCAGCTTGCTGCCCGTCATCTTCTGGCCAGCAACACGGAATCGTCATGTGTACTTACGGGGCCACGTGTGCTGCTTCGATCCACTCATTCCCCACAGCAATCACATCAGCATCATTAGCAGACCCACCTGAAACATCTGTCATTCCATTCAGTGTCTCAAAACCTCCCTTCCAAGACGGGCCATGATGGCACACTCTGTGACTCTGGTACTCAGGAGCCTGAAGCAGGAAGATCAGTTCAGTTCCCAGCAATCCCCACAGCCTCCGCAGCCTACTGCATTATAGAATGCTAGGACTTCCTACTTCTGCATTCTCTGCACGTGCACACCAGACCAACCCTCCCCTCCCTTACCCTCCCCCACTCCACCGCCCAACTACTGGTATTGAGACTCTGTTGGGTGTTACTGAGAGTCAGTCATGAGCCTAACACAGAGACAGGCCAGCTGGCCACCAGGGCACTGAAAGCAATGCTGGCCCGGAAGTGAGCACAGCAGGGGCCACCTGCCCTGTCCAGAAGGGGAGGAGAGCTTTTCTGAGCAAGTGTCTGGTCCACTGGTACCGAAGGATCCATGGGGTTTAGCATTTGAAGAGCTGGTAGGAATGTGTTCATTTCTTTTAAAGGCCGAGAGGTGGAGGGCATGGCTAAATGGGCAAATGAGTCACCCTGTCTGGGTGGAGTAGAGATCTTGGGGTGGACGGGGTTGGAGGGACAGAGGTGACCAGGCCAGGGACTTCTATAGCTTTCTGCTTTGAGGGTATAACCACCTTGGCTCGAAGGAAGTGACCATAATTAGCGGTTTTGAGAAAAGCATCCTGACTTTTGTGTAGGAAAGGGGTTGGATGAATGGGGAGGCAGTGTGCATGTGGGACGATGTCACCTTGATTCTCCAGACAGCTACGGGTATTTATCACAGGGCCTGGAAGCGGGCAAGGACTGATGGGAAATGTAAGAAGGAGCAGAGGAAGAGTGATAAAGGGAAGGAAGAAGGGACGAGGGGAGGAAGGAAGGAAGGAAAAGATGGAGGGGAGGAAGGAAGGAAGGAAAGAAGGAAGGAAGGAAGGAAGGAAGGAAAGGATGGAGGGAAGAAGGGGAGCTGGGAAGGTAGACCCTCATGCCAGTGGAACAAAACCTATGAACACAAACCGAGGAGGTAATGTTGCGGCTTCCACTTTAAAAATGGCCATGATGGTGAGGACTGAAGCCAGGAGGAAGAGCGAGAGCACGGGGTCCTGCCCAGAGGAACGTGTGTCGTACTAGGTAGATGACAGCATTCGCAGGTGGCCAGCATGAGGCTCCGTCTCTCTAAATCCCTCCCTGCACATCGCCGCCTCCCTGCCCTTTGTCCCCATGTCTGAGCGTTCTTCCAAGCCTCCTTTCTGCACACTCATTCATCTGCTCAAAAGAACCAGCTCTCCTCCAGCTGACGAGAATCCTCCCGATCGCGTGCCCTAAGCCCTGAAAAGCTCTAGAAGGCACGGGGAACACGCGAACAACACAGACCCAGTCTCCTCTCTCTACTCTCTCTCCACACTGTACTGTGTGGCAATTCTCTGAGTAAGCCTCACTTAGGGTGAGCAAGACCAACTCTGTAAGCTCGCTGAGGGGGGCTGGTGTGACTGAGATACTATAACATCCAGGTTTCTTGTGGTTGTAAGTGACAGAAACCCAAGTCCCAATGGAAAAATGAACACATCGCAGGCCTTGTCTCCTCTGTTCTTTTGGCTTCTCCTTGCTAAGGACATCAGTCAATCCTCCTGCACCTTCCTAATAATGATACCACTTAGAGCTAAGGCGGAGCTTCCTCAGTAGAGAGCCTGCTTCCTTCATGCCTCATCAGCAGCTCAGACCCAGGGAAGGACCTGGCTGACTCTGTTAGAGTCACGTGTTCACCTTCCAGGCCAATCATTTTGCAAGAAGAGTCACTGATATGATTGGCCAGGCGAGGATTAGACCTTGTGGGTTCTGTGGAGGTCGGCACCTTTATGTGCCCTGTGCCCATTTCTAGTTATTCGTGACTTTATTTAGTCATGTTTTCATAGCCACTTAGCCCCGGTTACAGTCAACAGCAGACATTGCTCCCTCTTAAAGTTCTAGCTCTTTCCTGGCCATGGTTTATCTTTTCTTCTTGTTGAGAAACTTACAGTAGAGCCAGGAAATGGTGGCGCACCCCTTTAATCCCAGCATTCCGGAGGCAGAGGCAGGCAGATCTCTGTGAGTTCTAGTTCAACCTGGTCTACAGAGAAAGTTCCAAGACAGCCAGGGCTACACAGAAAAATCCTGTCTCAAAAAACCAGGTAGGTAGGTAGAGAGAGAGAGAGAGAGAGAGAGAGAGAGAGAGAGAGAAATAAAAAATCAAATATCATATATTTCTCTAGTATACAGCACCTGGATAAAATACACATATGTATATGTATCCATACATGCTATGAAAATAGAGGCAGACAATAATTTTGGGGAAGAACGGGGACAAGAGAAGACCATAACATGTTAATGAGTGTGAAGTACAACCATGTGACCTGCTTCCCTGTGGTCATTTGTGCCTGCCACCCCGATGTAAAGGCCATTGGGTAATGATGTCAACGTGTTTGGGTATCTCTCCATGGCCATTATGAATCCTACCTTACCCAGAACCCTCTGCTTCGGTCCTTTTGGAGCCCCCATAGAGTTGAAAGAAAAGAAAGAAAGAAAGAAAGAAAGAAAGAAAGAAAGAAAGAAAGAAAGAAAGAAAGAAAGAAAGAAAGAAAGAAAAGGAACCACACAAGACATGGAGGAAGACCAGAGTTCTTATCCAGGGACGACTGAAGCCCAGCCTGACCTCTTCACACTGTTTTCAAAGCCAGCCTCTTAGAAGAAGCTGCTCTCGGGAATTGCAGGCAGCCATTCAAGTGGTTTTCATGGCACAGGAGACAGGCAAGTGTTTTCCCCGCTGCAGCAGGAAGGCGGCTTTAAGCATCGCCAGAATTACCCCCATTCAGTCTGTGAATAGCATGATTCTCGGGCTGCTGTGAACACCAAGATGTTCTTCAAGGAGCACACAAGAGGAAAACAGGGAATGGGAGGTTCTTCGGTTTGAAGTAGGGTGGTGTGGGGGGGGTGCTTTTAAATCTCTTCAGGATGATTGGTGCCTGCCTACTTCCGAAGAGTGGGGAGAAAGGAATAAATGATAGTTCCCACTCCGATTGAAAGTGTTTATTGAGTACCTACTGTGTACTTCAGATGCCATCTGCAAGATTATGCATTTCCAAAGTACACCGCCAGTCCAGGCCTCTCCAGCTCCCTTATCTACCTTTTCCACCTGACGTTATTAAACCCATGCTTCCCTCCCAGAGTGAAGAGCTCGCATCTTCTTGGGCTCCAGAGAGCACTGGCTGCCTCCACGATTGCTGGGCTAAAATGTAGGCGTTATTCATACCGTTAATTAAAGAGGAGGGGAACATTTCACACATTTTAAGGTTTGGGGTAATTTTTTAAAGTTTTGGTTTTTGTAGACATGTACCATGAAGAGAAAGAAGTGCAATTTGGAAAAAGAAAGGCAGCTGGTGTGAGCACATGAAACAATGAGACAGAGTGGACAGACAGGAGCGCGCGCGCGTGTGTGTGTGTGTGTGTGTGTGTGTGTGTGTGTGTGTGTGTGTGTGTTGTATGTGTGCGTATGCACGTGTGTGTGGGTGTGCATGCCCATGAATGCATATAAATCAATGTTGGGTGTCTTCCTCTATCATCCCCCACTTCATTTTTTGAGACAAGGTCTCTCACTGGGACCTGGGACTAACCAATCAGGGTGGCCTGCCTGGCCACCGAGCCCCAGAGATCCTGCTGTCTCCGCCTCCCCAGCACTGGGAGCATAGACATGTGACACCACACTAGGTTGGTCATGATTGTCAACTTCTCAGGCTCTAGTATCACCTCAGAGACTAACCTCCAGCTGTGTTCGTGAAGAACTATCGATGTTAACTGAAGCGGACAAGCACCCTAAGAGTAGACAGCACCATTGACCTGGACTGCACAGGAAGGAGACAATCACTTGATCGCTAATCCTCCTCTCTCTGCTCTTGATCGTAACATGCAACATAACCAACTGCCTCACACCCCTGCTGCCACTGTTGGGGGACGCTACTCTCAGCCTATGAGCTCCGCCCAGTAGCGGCGCCTGCCGCCAAGCCTGATGACTTGAGTTCAATCCCTGAGACCCATATGGTGGAAGGAGGGAGCAGACTCCAGCAACTCCACATCAAGTGTGACGGCAAGACAGGGATGGTAGAGCCAGCCTGCTGGCAACTACTCCAGCCGAGGCAGAACCTCATGTGGCCCCGCCTCTTCTGCTCTGCCCACGCCTTCTATTGGCTGATTTCAAGAAGTGGGGCGTATGCTGATTGGTTTAACTTTCCAGGGCACCAAAGAGGGTTTAGAAGCAGGCAAAGGGACCTAAAGTGACCAACAGATGGCAACACAGGCCCCCTCCAGGCTGAGAAAGGAGAGCAAGGCCCCCCTCCACTTCTCTTTAGTTTCAAGATCATAAAAGAACCACTAAATTTTCAGCAACCTGAGGACAGTCCAGAAAGGACCGAAAGGAACACAAAGGTTTTGAGACAGTTGGACTGCTAAGCCCCACAGCAGAGAAGCCGAGTTCCAAGGCGTCATAGATAGAGAGGGGAGCTCCCCAAACAAAATCCAGGTGTACTCAAGAGAGGAAAAGATGAATGCTGAGCAAGGGAAGTGGAGGTTGGAGGCGGGCATGCCTCCCCACACCCCATCAGGAGCCACCTCCATCCTCGGTTAACATCTGTGGCCTGGAGGAGGCTGCCAGAAAAGGAATAGGTAAAGAATCAGGCTGTGTCCAGGAGACTCTGCGCGCTGGGAGGGGCTTCAAGCCCAGGAGGTGATGTAGTCAGGGGACCCCTTAGGAAATCAGGACCCCTGATTTGGAAAACAGGCTGCGTTGTTGGGGGCTAATGGATGGTCCCAGGCCAGGAAGATGGCCGCTCAAAACGGAAAGGGGTTGGAAAGACGGAGAAGTAGGTCATAGCTGAGCAGTCTGGAGATCGTGGACAAAGTCACAGGGCCTTTGGGTTCATGAACACGTGACAGTTAGTTCACCTGCTGACTAAAGCCGAGGTCCTCATCAGTGGCCTGGCAGGGAGGCTATATCCCTGGGTAGAAGGATGATGGGGTGGGGGCTCTAGAGGCGTGTGCTAGCAAACTGTCAGACACTGTGACACCCCCTACCCTCCCCAGCTGTTGATCCCATAGCCCCAGTATGCCAGAAGCCCAAACCAATTCCACAGTCTAGTGCAAACACCCAGCTTCTGAGTGTCTCCATCCTGTGGCTCCAGAGACAGAGTCAAGCGTGAGGGATGGCCTTGAGTGAAGGAGGGGCAGAGAATTACCAAGAGTGGAGCCTAACACAGCAATCTTTGGAGGGGGTAATGTAGCACACATACATATGCTTGGTTCTAGAATGGACCTCCACTTCCCAGTCTATTCCCCTGCCCCCAACTCGCGCTTTCCCCATGGGGAAGGCACAAGCTGTTTGCTCCAGGCTGGGATACCTTACCTCTTCTGTGTTCCCAGCACCATCTGCCTGGCATCTCCCTGGACATGTCTCATGGTCATTCTCCAACTTCAAGCAAGTTATGTGGCCTTTCCTGAACCCCCATTTCTTTTCTTGAAAATATAAGCTTCTGTAAATAGGTTCCTAATGGGGTCATTGAGCCTTAGTGGTGTGGTACTTAGCTTGGGAGAGAACAAGTGGGAAGTATTAGCTGGTGTGGGCCTTGGCCACTTCTCAAACTTGAGGCTTGAGGCAGAATCCATGGCAGGATCCACTTCCCATGCCTCTGATTTCCAGGCCCTCAGGTGACCCTGCAAAGAGTCACAGTGCTGACTGATGGCTGATGACAACTTCCTCTCAGGTATTTACTGGGTCGGGGACCTACCAGATATCTGGATGGCATTGTATTATTCTAACTTCCTTTCTGTCGCTGTGATAGATTCCTCTGTTCAACTCTCTTCCATAGTCCGGTCCTAGCTGCCTGTGGGATGGATCCGCCCACAATGGGCTGGGCCCTCCTATATCAATTACTGATCAACACAGATCAACACAATCCTTAACAGACATGCCAACAGACCAGTCTGAACCACAGCTCTAGACTGTGTCAGATTGACAGTTAAAATGAACCAGAACAGGTATCAACTCCGGAGTCTGTGGCTCTGGAAACTTTGGACAAAGTCCCCATGGATTTTTCCTTTTTGTATCAAAGCTACCTACGTCATCGGTACGGTGGTCTCTTTATTCAGCAAGCCTTTGTGGCGCTCCGGCTATGGGCGCAGCCTCCAAGACCACGTCTCGGCGGTGCTGCGTAAGAGCAGCCCCAGCATGTCCTCTCTGCCCCTTTCCCTGACATTTTTGTCATAGCTACCTTCTGCTCTTCAGCCACAGCAGCTATGGCCAACTGATACATTGCTTCTCTGTTTGCTTCTGGAGTGAGGACATTGTTTCTCTGTTTGCTTGCGGAGTGAGGACATTGTTTCTCTGTTTGCTTGCGGAGTGAGGACATTGTTTCTCTGTTTGCTTGAGGAGTGAGGACATTGTTTCTCTGTTTGCTTGTGGAGTGAGGACTCCGGCCCCACAGGGGCTGGGCCAGGCCTGTCGGTTTGCTTATCTCCCTCTGGCTGAAGCACACAGTGGATGCCCAGTGAGTATTTACCAGGCGACTGAATGCTAAGCCATGGCCCAGGTGGTTTGCAAGGGTGGGGATGAATATGTATAAATGTGTATTCACTGGTGTGGCCAAGGAAAAACCTTTGTAGAAATTCACAGTTCTGTCATGTGAATGGTGTCACAGTAGATAGTTAATGAAGGAGATGGCTCGGCTGGTAGAGGCTCTGTCACCAGACCCAGCAACCCGAGTATGATCCCTGGGACCCATGTAGTGGAAAAGGAGAACCAACTAACTCCTATAGGTTGTTCTCTGTCTTCCTCAAATACACAGTTGTATGCATAACCCCCCGTCTCTGTTAATGTTAAGTATAAGGAAAGAACGAATAAATTCTCCTCAGTTGACTGACTACCTGCTACACACCAGTGTTCTCCTGTGGCTATTGGTCAGTGTGATTTTTCAAAACGTTTGAAGGTAGCTGGATACTGGGGACGAGGTGGGGGACTCTGAGAAGTTAGGATTCTGGCCCGGGGTCACACATCTAGCATCAGGCGGAGGCTGGCTTGGTTAAGGCCATCCTGTCATCGTATGGATTAGCGGGGTGCAACAATGATGGGGATAGCCTGGGCTAGAACGTTCATAGAGGGTGCCTGCTTTCCTCATCTACCCTCCACCCACTGCGTCCTCTTTGGCCCCAGATGTGAGTCAGCTCAACCTTGTCCCAGAGTCTAGTCAGGGGATTCCTTTGCCCCGGTCTCACCCTGAGGCCCACCTGCCAGGCTTCACTCCAGCCTTTAAGACTGGTTGGTATCCAAGTCCAACAGACCTGGGTTCAAATTCTACAGCCTGCCACTGTTAGTCACACGTCCTTGAGTAAGTAATCCTGCCTTTCCTTGCCGTGGTCTCCCCTAAAGTTCAGCCAGTAGCGCCCTACTCACAGGGCAACTGGAGGAAGGCTGGCCAGAACAAGTGTGACCGTGGCAATGACACTCTGATGCCATTTGCTTCCTCACCTTTCCATACTGAGGACGGTCCCCTCCCCTCCCCCTTCATCTTTAGTCACCATCATGTAGTGTAAGCATACAGACCCTAGAGGCAGGTGTCCTGGGCCCACACCTGACTCTGACCTGCACCAGTGGCCAGCAAACCATGTGCAAGTATGAAAAGCAAGCTGTGTCCCTTCTCCAAAATGCTCCAAAATGGGAACAGAAATGTAGATTTTAGGTGGTTTTCATATTTTGCGATATTAACATCTATATGATGAGCTATGTTAAATGGGACCCGGATCTAAGCACGGAGCTTATTTCCATTTCCTGTGTATCTCCTACACCCAGGCTGAAGGTGCTTTTATGCAGTATTATTAACGCAGTTTTATTCCGACTTCCCATGAGGTCAGCTGTGGAATTTTCCACTCATAGCCTCAAGCCAAAGCATGGTAAGTTTCGGCTTTTGGAGCTTCCTGGGTTTTCGGATTGAGAGTTCCTATGCCGCCCACCAAGTAGGTGAGAGTTCACACTTTAGCCAGCCTATGGGACAAAGCTACCTCGAATGTTCCTATGAGTGAATCTTTATTAGATGACGACTGTGTAGCAAACACTGGTGTGGATGCCAAGTCCCTAGGGGTGGAGAGAGAGAGACAGACAGAGAGAGACAGAGAGAGAGAGAGAAACAGACAGACAGACTAACTGATTGATTCATGGGTGATGGATTCAGGCATGCACAGATGCCTGGATATATGGGTGTGTAGATGATGGATGAAATAATACCTTCATGAAAAGATGCATGCAAACATACATTGACAGATAGATATATGGATGGATGAATCTATGCATGGGTGGATAGTGGATGGATTATGAATGGATGATGAATGGATAGGTAGATGGATGGATGATGTATTGATATATGCTTAGATGATGGGTGGATATTAATGGATAATGGATGGATAAATTCATGTATATATCGGTTAGACATATATGTGGATGGATGGATGGATGGATTCATGTGTGCATGACTCAATGGTTGGAAGATAGATTTGTGAATGCATGGATGGATAGATGAGTGGGTAGATAATGGGTGGATTAATGTACTCATGAATGGATGCATGCATATATGCATTGACAGATAGATATATGAATGGATAAATCCATGCATGCATGGGTGAAAAATGGATGGGTATATTAAGTGGATGAGTGGAAAGATGGATGATATATCTATAGATTTATGTATTTACAGATGGGTAGGTGGATTGATGAATGGATGGTGGATGGATGGATGGGTTCATATGTAGATGAATAGGTGGGTGGATGGACATACAAATGGATGATGGATATATGGATTCATATATGCATGGACTGGATAGATAGATAGATAGATAGATAGATAGATAGATAGATAGATAGATAGATAGATAGATAGATAGATAGATGATACTGGGTAGATAGATGGATAGCTGAATTATTCATATGTGCACTAATACATGGGTAGATGGATGGATATATAAATAGATTCATGTGTTCATAGATGTATAGGTGGGCATGTTCATATGTGTAAGAATGAGTGGGTCGGCAGATGACAGATGATTGACGGACAGATGGATGGGCTGCCTGCTGAATTGCTAGCAGTGGGTAACGAGATGAAAAGTCCCTAGGCAACGCTTTCTAAGTTGCATTCCTGGAGGTCCTGGGCTTCTGGAGGAGGACGGGAGAGGAAGGGGTCTTTACCTTCTCTCGAGACTCCTCTCTATGCTCTTCTGCTTTCCTAGAGAAACATAGCTTTTTTGTTCCAGACAGTCCTTCTTTAGAAGTGTATATTAGTCACGCTAAAATGCGGCATTTTCACACATGTGTACAATGCACTTCAAGCATGTTCACCCCATTACCCTCCCTTCCTCCTGCCCCTCCTGTAGTCTGGTCCCCCACAAGGCAGTCAGTCCTCTTTCTACTTTTGTCCCTGTATTTTACTTTTAAATCTAGATTTCATGTATGGGAGGGAACACGCAATGTCTATTTTTCTAAACCTGGCTCATTTTGCTTAACATCACTGCCTCTGGCCCCATGTGTCTTTCTTGCCGATGATGCAATTTCATTCTTCCTTATGGCTGACTAATACGCCGTCAGGTGTACACCCCACTCTCTTTATCCATCCATCTGACGCTGGGCATCTAGGCTGATTCTCTTGGTTGTTGTGCATCGGGCTGCAGTGAGGGGAGCCCGGACATGCAGGGAGGGAGGGATGTGCAAGTAGCTCTCTAGTTTTCCCACTTAGATTCCTTCAGGTTTATAGCCAGGAACTGTGTAACTAGGTCGCATCATCTCATGATGATTCTGCTGTTGCTGGGGTCAGGGTTGGATTGGGTATTTAAGATAAAGTCTCAACCTATGACCCAGTCTGCCCCATGACTCACTGTGTAGCCTTGATCCTCCTGCTTTGACCTCCTGAGCTGAGGTGACAGGTGCGTCCTGCCACCATATCTGACTCTACTTTCAGCCTCTACACTGATTTCCTGAGGCTGGACCCACTTCCGTCCCTACCAACATTGACGGTGACTCAAGGTTCATCCCTCTCCCATCCTTGCCAGCCCTTGCTCGTATGCACTTTCTTGATGATGACCATGTCAACGTAAGCTACGGTCTCGGCCTGCTTATGTTTCCTTTGTAGCTAAGTATAGTGAGCATTGCTTTTTTTGGTCATTTGTTCCTTCCTTCCTCCCTTCCTTCCTTCCTCCCTCCCTTCCTTCCTTCCTTTTATTTCTTTCTTCCCTTCTTTTTATGTCTGTTCAATTTTGCGCTAATGAGGGTTTTTTTTGTCAATTTGACGCAAGCTAGAGTTATTTGGGATGAAGGACCCTCAAATGAGGAATTGCCTCCATCAAATTGGCTAATGGCAAGTCTGTGGGGCATTTTCTTGATTAAAGATTGACATGGGAGACCCAGCCTGTTGTGGGCAGTGCCACTCCCAGACAGGTGGTCCTAGGGTGCTAAGAAAGCCATGAGGAGTAAGCCAGGAAATAACACTTCCTGGTCTCTGTTTCAGTTCCTGCCTCCAGCTTCCTGCACTTCCCTCAGTGATAGACTGTGCTGTGGAACTGTGAGCCACAATAAACCCTTCCCACCCAGGTTGCCTCTGACCACGGTGTTTATTGCAGCAACAGAAGAACAAACCAAGACAAATTTTGGCTCATCTGCCCACTGATGATTGGATGATTTTTTTTTTTTTTGCTTATTTGTTTGAACTCTATATATTCTGGATCCCCTTGTCAGGCGGAGAGCCGGCAAAGGCTTTCTCCCAATCTGCACTGTTTTCTTTGATAATCCAGAGCTTCTGATTTCACGCACTGTCATCTGACACTTCCGGCTATGATTTCCAAATCTGCTGGAGTCCTCTCCAGAAAACCCTTGTCTCTGTCTGTATCGTGGAGTAGGGCGGCTTCAGAGTCTCGGATCTTACACTGAGGTCTCTGATTTCTGCACGGTGTAGTAGGGAACCTAGTTTCATCCTTCCTCCTGTGGATATCTGGTTCCACCAGCACCATTTCTTGAGGAGTTTTTTTCTCCAGTACTTGGAAATCTTAGATGTAAATGGCTTTATCTCAGGGACCTCTGTTCTATGCAAATGGTCATGTTTGGTTTGTTGCCGGTAGGACGGGTGTTGTCACTATGGCTCTGTAGTATGGCTCTGTAGTACCCTCTGAGGTCCGATATTGCAATCCCTCTGGGCTTTGTTCTTTCTACAAAGAACTGCTTTGGCTATTTGGGCTCTTCTAACATCCGTAGATCCTCTTTCCTGCTTTAACTGTTGGTTTCTGTACACTCTGTCTCAAAAGAAATAATTAATTAAACCAAACAAATAAAAACAGGCATCGTGGTATTGTGTCCATAACCCCAACACTCAGGATCAGAAGTTCAAGTTTATCCTTGTCTACATATGGAGTTCAAAGCCAGTGTGGACTATATAACGCTACATACTAATAAAGTAAAATAAACTATGTACATTCTACATACAATCATGTACACAATTTCAGTTGGATAGCAAATATTGTGAAAAACATCATGAATGTGGGTCCCAAGCTTACTTAGCAAATCAGAACTGCAAGCAACTTCTTAAAATTCGAATAGTCATTTTCTGCCTCTCTTCCAGTCACTGACCGGGACGAGGACAGAAAACATACAGGTGCCACACAACCCAGGTTCTGCAGGTGATGGTGGTTCCAGGACTCAGCTTCTAAAATCAGTCATGTGGAGAAACTGCCAGATCCTCCCAAGCGATTGGGTTGAGCTACTGAATGCCTGGGACACGTTAGCAAACTGCTAGACACTTGAAAATGTCAAAATAGATCCCAACATGACTGCCACCTTCCAAAGAGACCAATAGCCAACCTAGGATCACATGGTTAGGAGTCAGCCAAGCCCAGGATGGAGTCCCATGCTTTTAAATGGCATCAGCTCCTCCCTTGCCCACACGATTAGAGAGAGCATCCACTTGAATCAATTGGATATCAGAGTGCAGGGCCGTCTGACTGGGGAGAGGAAAATGGCTTCTCTCACTAAAGCTTTGAAAATGAGGGCAAGGCTGGCATCCCAGGGTCCCACTGTAGGGGTACAGACAAGAGAGAGACTCCAGAGTGTCGGCACTCAGGTGACTGCTGTGGACCATGAGTTTATGGTCCTCTGGGGCCAAAACTCCTGCCTAAGGGTCTCAGCGCCCCACCCTGGAACAGTGCTCCATACCAACTACCAGAAAGAGTAAGTGTGTATCCTGATACACAAGCAAGAAAGCCAAACACACCAAAGGCAGAGCTCTTCTGAAATGAGGAGAGACCTGAGAGCTACGGCACCCTTCCCCTGTCTTTGCCCGCTACCCAGCAAGCTGCTGCAGAGTCCTAAGCAAGCCTAGAGTAGGGAAGCTAGTCCAACCTCCTTCATTTCTTAGAGGGCCAGAGAGGGAAGTAGTCTCACCCAAGGTCACACAGCAGGTGAAAATCTATGGCCTGATAAAGAGGGTGCGGTCACGGGAGATCTCTACTTCGATAAGAGAGGAGTGTCATAGTTTCTGAGAAGCCGTGTCATTGAATTCCAGATGTCTGGAGCCAAAGATGAGGATGCAGACCAGCTTATTGGGGTGATCTCAGACGGCAAAACAACCAACTTAAACCAGGAGATCATCTAACTCAGTCTCCTCAACAGCTTGTTGAGGAGACAGCCATCCCAGCCCTCCTTTTGGGGGGTGAGGAGAGCATCCGTGCATGTTGGGAGTTCTTAGGCACCTGGCAGTTTGTGACTCTGTGTTGGGGATCTCCCTTGACACCACACTCGCAAGAGCTGAAACCCACAATTGTGGTCAGAACTCTCCAGCGAGTGGCCTCGACGCTTTAGTTTGATGGAAAATATTAGAATTCTCTGCAGACCCCACCCTTCCCCGGTGCCTCACACTCAAGCCCACTTTAAGCCCTGGCTGCACCCTTCAAACTGCAAACTCCACCCCAGCTGTCCACACTGAGGGGGCCTGAGAAAGAACAGGAAGTTACAAAACAAAACTTGGACTAACTATAAGATATTAGCAGGGCCAGCAGTTGCATGCCTCCCAAATCAGCTCAGCTTGTCCAGGACCCAGACTGGAGGTCCCAAAAGTTGACTCTAAGAAACCATAGTGTCTTCCAGGTAGGTCTCTAAAACCAAGTTGGCTACCGTGAAGGCTTAGCGCCATCTGTCGGTCATTTAGGGAACTGCCTCTCTGCTGAGCTAGCTTGGTCAATCCAACTGCCATCAGGAACCCCTGGAGACAAACTACCAGGTCTGGGGGCCCTTTAAAGGGGCTTTGGACGCTGAGAAACCTTTGTGTGCTGGATTTTGCATATAATTCATGGGGCGATGCATCTTCACATCAAATTCTCCTTTGAGGCCCAGAGACTCCAGGCTGCTTTACTCTAGGAGGAATAGAGTCAGGTCATGCTATTCCTATGGCCAGATTGCTCCTCTAAATGGTTCCTCTCTGATCTCTGCCAGAGTCTCACAAATTATTTCCGGTGTCTGGGGTAACATCTGCAGGGACTGTGGCACCCCCTCCTTCCCTAGGGACACTAGCCTCTCAGATAACCATGTTCCTAATATTGGGTCCTGTCAGCCTGCCGGCTCCAAGGCTGCTTTAGATGAAATGTTTCCCCTCTTATGATCCCTGAGCTGGAGGGAAAAACCAATCAGCCACCCACAGGCTGCTACTCCTAGATGGCTCTGGAACTTTCTGGTTTGGGCCACTCCGTATATAATGCCAGACAGCATTTCCAAGGCCCCTCATTTCTCCAACTGCAAAAGGGACCGATGGGCATGGAGTCTCATAGAATGTGCATGGGAATGACAGCTCCCAGGCAAACACCCAGGGCTGAGCTCAGACGCCAGCTAACTTCATTGCTGAAACCAGTATCTCTCACCCAGAGAGAGAAGCAGAGTTGATTCAGGCACAGAGAGGCTCTGATTGCCATGGCAACAGAGGGACAGCCCCGAAGCTCTCATCACCCCTGAAACTCAGGGGCATTCCTCAGAACTGAGGTATGAGGGAACGTGGGTATAGGTTAAAGAGGCCGAAAGAATTCAAGAACTTCATTACACGGGGCTGTGTATACAGTTGGTGTCGAATAAGGGAGTTGCCGTTGAATACACAAACCCTGGCTAAATGAATGGTTGTCCCTTCATTCACATATTCAAACAAGTGTGAGTTTGGCTTTTGGTTGGCACTGGGATTCTCATAAACCCGCAATGAGTCTGTCTTAAACACAGCCCTGAGTGTCTGCTCCAATGCGTGTGGGGTGAGCATTGTCAAATGGTTCTCAGGGGATGGTGACCTAGTTTTCCAGCTGCAATCTTTGAGAACCACTGACTTGGAGTGGCGAGTGGTAGTGGCTGTGAGCACCCACCCTTCTTTCCAGTCTAACACTGACTTTGTAAATAATCCTGAACGTATGTGTATTAGGAGTGGGAGGGTAGCTTAGAGCAGCGGCTTCTCCGAAGAGGGAGTGTTTGTGCAGACTACATCTCAGTACAGCCTGTGCTGTCAGGGAAGAGAAGTGATCGTTTTATTAAACACATAGAATATGCTGAGACCCCCTCCCCTCCCACCACCTCACCTATGTCCCTTAAGTTGCAGTGAAAGAGGAATAATTAAATCCCATTGTATAGATGAGAAAACTGAGGCTGCAAGTGCCAAAGGAAGAGCCCAGAACTCTCAACAGGAACGGAGCCCCCAGGTCTGAGCCTGAACAGACAGACACTTTGGGGTTGCCGTGGGCCTTCGGCGGCGGCTGCTATCTAAGCTGTAGGCACCACACAGCCTGGACACAGCTGCAAGCCAGCCAGCGGCGCTCTCCTCTCCCCTCCCGGGTCCTTCAAGTGTTTTCACTGATGGGTGAATTCAACAGATGCCTTTCGATCGCAGCCTATTAAATTAGCCCCTCTCTGCAGCCAAAGGAAGATAATTATGTTTTCATTAGCCCTGGGTAATGTATTAGCCCTCGGTGGCAGCCACATAGAGTAAGCAAACCAAGTCCCTCTTCCCTTGCCTTGCCTGAGCCAGCTCTTAGCGGAGGACCGTGGGGGATACTGAGGGAGGTAGATATAAACACTTTATCCACCCACTGTCCATGCAGGGGTTTGGAGTGAGACCCCATGCCTGGAGCAGATGTCTGGATGTGTGTGAGCCGACTCAGTCCCTCTCAGACCGAGAAAGGCAACATCTTCGTCATCTACCCCTAAACGCCCAAGGCTGCCTCTGGTAGAACCAAGCCACAGCACCCTCTAGGTCACCACATCCGAGGAGCATTTGGGGGACTGTTGTGCCATCACCCTGCTCAGAGCCACCTAGCTGGTGACAGGATCCTCTGGTTTGTTTTCCTGCACTTGTTGGGAACTTTAGTTCTACCCAACATCTCCCAAGCACCAAGAGTCCCTCCTCCCCCCAACACTAAGATCCCAGCACAGTGACTGACTTCATTCCCCTCCCCCTTTCTCTACGAGAAGCCAAGCACTTTGGGGTCCTGGGGATGGAACCCAGGCTCTCGTGCACAATCAGAAGGAGCACTACCCCTGAGCCATGCCCCCACCCCCGAGCCTGGATCTGGGTTCTTGTATTTGCTTTCTCATCTACAGCTTTGGGGGCTTGAAGAGGCTCTGTCTTCAGAGCGTCTAATGCCCCCTCTGTCGGGCACCAGTGAGAAAAGGAAGCCACTTCTTGTCATTTCGGTGATAATTCCATGAGCCGCGTGTCTTTAAAAGGGCTTGGTTCAAAACCAGCAAAAAGAAATGATACACAACTCCTCATGGTGGTAAGCTCCTCCGCTGGACTCTGGCTCTGTCATTGCAGCGGGGTCTCCAGAACCTCTTGGCCCTGCCTCACCATCACTTGCACCAGGACACCTAGCAACAGTGACAGGATTGGGGGTAGTGGGTTTCTGCCTCCTCCCCACCGCGGGCCAACTCTGCTTCTTCAGGCCCAGCCCAGCCTTGGCCCTGACCTCAGATGCCACAGCTTTGCCTTCCCTACTGACCACCCTTTGCATGGGAGCTGGTCCACTCTGGACCTCTGCTGCCCCCAACTCCCATACGCAGCAAGCTGGCACAAGCCTCTGGAGCAGGTGAACTGCCAGCCCAGTGAAGAGGCATCCTCCCTTCCTGGCTTCCTGATTTTCCCCAGTTGCCATGGTAATTGAGGGAGCAGTGTTGAGACCCAACACCATGGAAGCCCAGTACTCAACTTTGAAAAGGATGAGGAGGAAGCTGGGCTCAGGATAGACAGAGCCCAGGCTGCAAGGCCAACCTCTAAACTCCAACCTCCGCTTCTGGGACACTCATTTACCCGTTGACATATAGTCAATCCTTCTCGTCAGTAACACTATTAATGGCTGGCCTTTTCAGAGCAGGTTCTGTATGCCAGACGCTGAACTAAGGGCTTTGCCGCCATCGTTTGACTATACCAGCCTCACCACAGCCCGAGACCCACGTCAGAGGCTCAGGAAGCAGACTTCGGAACTGGCACACCCAGTCAGGAAGTGGCAGAGCCCTGGCAGGCCGATGGAATTTCTCAGGCCTTCCCTCGACACACAGTCTTCACACCCCACAGCTTTTTCTTACGCTTCTCTCCCCTCCTCTTCCTGCACCCCTCCAGGTCATAGCCCCTTTCCTCAGGCTTGACATGTAACGTTATCTGAAGACCATGTGTGAGCAACAAGGAGGGGCAGCTGGCTCTTGGTCTCAGTGTGAATATACTCCAAGTGTGCAGTGTCTTCGCTGAGACTAAACAGGGAAGGATCAAGCTAGCAGCCAGGTGTCTAGGTGTGTTTAGGTCTGAGTCCTCCTCTCCTTCCTTGAGTGCAACCCCCTCTACACACACACACACACACACGCGCACACACACACACACACACACACACACACACTCCTTCCCCCAAGAGTGTGTGAGCAGCAGCAACAGTTAAATGCAAAACCGCCTGTGCAATCTGCCCAGGGAAAGACAGCTTTAGAGACGGGTTTATATGGTTACCCATATGTTAGAGCCCCTAAGAAAGGAAGGGAAGAGTTCTCTGAGCCCACCCTTCCCCCAGCCCAGCCCCTGGCCTCTCCTGGTATTGTTGTCTCCAGGCCACAGGAGAATAAGACCCCCGGGGGGTTTTCCACGCCCCCTCCCTAGTTGCAATACCTACACTCTGCTCTGAAAAACACCAGAACCGGGCATCCTTTCCAGAACGTCTGCGCACCCAAGAACCAGGGCCAGAACCCAGGCCGTCTTCCGCTGGCTCTGTGAGGGGCTTCTTGCCTTGCCCGGAGGGGCTGTGCTCTAGTTATCCCGTTAAGGAATGTTTCACCACGTAGGACAGAGACAACCACCTGCCTCGGCTAGGTCCTTCCCTGCCCAAAACAGCCTTCCTCCTCGCTGTGGTCACTATCCAGCCCCCTTCGGGCTCCCCAAAATTATCATTGTGTGTATGTTGATTTTTTTCTGATAGAAAAAAAATGGAAATTAGGTTACATAAAAGATGTATGCTTCCAAGCCCAGAGCGGCCCTTTTAATGAGGGTTGCGACGTCTCCCTCCCCACGCCCATAAACCAGCCGGTTGGACGTCACCACTAATTCGTTTCAGCGGTGATAGGATAAAGCAGGGACATTAAGAAATAAATTCCCCCTCACGACCCTCGCTGTGCTCGCTGCTCGGTCCCTGCATATTGATGCAGCTGCGGGCGCGAGCGACTACTTAGCACAGCGGCTAAGGCAGGGGCAGCTGCGGCTTGGGTGAGCCGGGTTGCGCGTGGGGACACTGGCAGCCTCCAGTCCTGAACTTGGCTGGGCTAAGGCGGAGCGAGGCGGGAGCTAGGGGCCGGGAGGGGGCGGGGAGCGCTCGCTCAGGAAGCTCCTACCCCGAGGCGCTGCCGGAGCCTGGAGCATCCTGCCGTTGAGCTGAGCGAAGCTCTGGATCTGCGCGCTTGACAGCCCTGGGAGAAGGAGGCGCGGGAGACAGGGTGATCAGCGAGATTCACAGCCCTGGAACTGCGCGGGCTCCGGCGGCGGCAGGTGAGTTCTCTGCCCCGGACCCAGTGTATCCGACATACCCTCTCCCAGACCAAATGCTCTAGCTCCGACTGTGTGTGTCCCAACTTGGCTCTCCTTGGCGGCCTGGCTCTCTTGATAAAGGGGCAGACCCGGATCCCCGGACTGTGAGCTCCTGGGAAGATGAGTCCTGCCACCTCGTTCCAACTTTACAAGGGCAGAGGACCCTCCCAACCCCATTCCCCGGATATCCCCAACCTCCGTGTCACAATGGCAGGGATTCACGACCCCAGGCGTGCATGTAACCTGAGGCTGGGGATACATGACCCTAGGGACCTTGGCACCTGCGGGGCCTCAACTTTGAGCTACCTCTTCCTCTTGGAGACCCTCTCCTCCTCTATCCTGCCACCACCTTCCTCAAACCCCGTGACCCTGTTGGTGACTCTGCCATGGCCAGAGGGTGACGGGCTGCAAGGCTGGCTTGCTAGAGTGCTGTTCCTTGACTTTCCAACTTTGCCCCATCAGCCTGGCGCTCCTGCAGACTGGCACAATCCAGTAAGGCAGCTCTCGCTCTTCCATCCTAGAAAGTTGTGCCTCTCCTGCCAAGGAGACTGTTGAGAGTGCCTGATGGTTCCCAGTGCAGAACGAAGGCACTCTGTGGGTCCCTGCTATGCACAGCTTTTCATCCAAGTGGTCCGAGAGTGAGACAGGGCTCTGAGGAGATCCGGCTTCCCTGGTCACTCAACACTTGGGTCTTAGAGTCTAGCACAGGACTCTTGGGTTGTGCCCTAAAGAACAGGAAATAAGAGGCTCACCTCCATCCTCAGGGCAAGGTGGTCTCAGCACTGTCTGTACACGGGGGACATGACTGTCTGGAGCAAGCAAGGCTGGCACGGGCAGTACACCCAGGGCAGAGACTTAGAGGGACTCCCCTGGGGTTCTAATCCTAAAGCTACCGGTTCAGGTGAGTCCCTTCCCCTCTCCAAGACTATTTTTCTAATGTGTAAAACAGAGACGTAGCCCTTTCCTGGAGATCTGTTGGCAAACCTTTAAAGCATCATAAATGTCGCAGTGAAACTGAGGGTAGGTGCTCAGTGTGAGAAATATTGCTGGTTCAGTCTGATGCAGCTGGGGCAGATCCTGGGGCCTCGGCATCTTGTGATTTCCCATAGATCAAACCGAGGGTTAGGAGGGTGATGTAGGCTGTGTCCACCTCCATCTCCCAAGCAGCCCCTGGGGAGATGTATCCCACTTCGCGGCAGATGAAACTCTTTAAAAACATTGTCCGACTCATGGGGAACCCCAAACCTCACTTCACACACATACATATTCACAGATTGGGAAGGGAGCCCTAGAGGCACCCATGAAGGGAGAACCCCAAAGGTGAGCTGGTAGGTGTGATGTGCAGGCAAGCCTGGGGCACCCAGGGAGTGTCTGCCCTAATAGTGGGGAAGACAGAAAGGAGTTGGCCCTTCAGACCACTCTCTAAAGCAGGTGTGGGGAAAGTAACCCCTTGGCCAGCCCCACCCAAACTGGGATGAGCAAATAACAGGTTGGGGAGAGGGGGGGCATTAACAGCTTCCTGGAGAATTGATTTTCTTGGCTGGATTTTTGCTCTTGTTTTTAGTGGGGTTTGTTTTGGAGTTTGTTTTTTTAAGCTTGGGGTGTATGGCAGAATGGAGTAAGGGTCATATGCCCACTCTTTATCTTTGCAAGCCGCAACAGACAGGTTTGAGGATTCTTTACAGGTTTCCAAAAGGAAGCCTTTTCCCATGATCACCAATGCCACCACCCCAGTCCAGATTCCAGAAGAAACTGAGGGACATGTTGTCTCTTTGCATATGCTGCAAGCTACTACCGCATATAGGATGCATCTGGAATATCTTGACTTGCCCAATACCTAGGACAGCTACCTGAACCTCGCTTTCCAGATATGGAAACTGAGATAGGGCCAACCAAGCTAGCTGCCCATAGTCAAGCAAGGAGACCTCCATCCTGGTTTATGGCTTACTAAACAGGGGGAGGAGGCATTGCATGCATAGCCAACTGACCTGTGCCCCACTTCCAGATGCATCTACACAACCAGACTACTCCCCCCCAAAAAAGACTTCATAAAGTCTGGGAATCCCTACCCCCAATACCCAGAACATGCAGGAAAAGCTCAAGCAGCATAGTGGAGACCTGTTGAAGATTTTTGCCTGAAGCTAAGTTTGCTCCACGGCTGTGTAATCTTCCATTTGGTCACTTAACATCTCTGAGCTTCTGTTATCTGTTAAATGAGAGAATCACTCCTACAAGAAGCCGTCTTGATGATATTGTGATGTCTATAACAGGCGTTCTGAAAACACCCACAGTGTGTTAAAGTTGTTGGGCTTTTTTGTTTCGTTTTTAAATAAAAGAGAATTAACCCAGGTTGGGAGGTCTGCTCAGGAGTAAACATGGGATATAGAATCTCTTCCTGCCGCTTGTTCGATTTTCCCAAATGGCCAATGCCAGCCCCTAAGGGCTTTATCTCTGAGGAGCAGCCCTGGGGGAACGCTGAGAGCCTGGGGAGTGCTCTAATGTAGAAAGTCCCCAAGGGGTCTCCACAGCAAGCAGCAAGGAGCTGTCCAAGGTGCTGGGGGAAAAGTGTTCCAAATACTTCCAGCACTCACAGAGATGACTTGGGGGGTCAGTTTGCCTAGTTTGTAAGCACGAAGACGTTTGTTCCATATTTGTGTGTGTCTGTGTGTCTGTGTCCCCGGGTGTCTTACGACAGCTCTTGGCTGTCAGGTTTCCGGTAGATCTCGGTAGGGGTGGGTGTGCTTCGGAATGCAGTTAAGAACCACAGGCAAGAAGTGTGCTCACTAGAGAGGCTGGCGTACTCACAGGTTGAATTTGGCAACTCGAGCAATTTTTACACAGGCTGTTTCCACGAAGGGGCACGCTTTCCCACCCCAAAACAGTGTGGGACTGGGTGGCTAATCAGGCAAAGGCTGCAGACGGTATAGACTCGGCTTTGTCTCCTGATGTCTGATGGCCTTAAGATATCTTCCAATCGGGTGAGTGTCAAACACCTGCCCAGCCGACCAGCAACATCAGAGCCACAAGCTGGAAGCAGAGATGGCAGGACCCCTCTGCAGAGTCCTTGTCTCCTACAGGAGACATGAAGTAACTGCATTTAGATAGAGCTTTTCTAGAAGATTCTAAGGCCCTCAGTTCCTGACCTCATTGTGAAGGAGGGAAGCTAAGGACAAGGGAAGGCTTGTGACTTGTCAAAAGTCACATAGCCCTTCTCTGACAAAGTAGGGGCCGAGCCTCATGTCTTGGCATTTTGTCTAGAACTTATGGATGATATTTTATGCTGTTTTCTCAGTAGAGAGGCCCCAGAGTCAGGCATGGATGGTGCAGGGTTTCTTCTCTTCTGATCATCCCTGTAAGTTAGGAAGCTGTTGGAGGTTCCTCCTACCTTAGCCTCGCTAGACATCAGCCCTGAGATCCAATCCAGCGCTAAGCCTTAGTCCACTGGTTAATCCTTTCAGGGGGAAAGTTCCTCTTTAAAGTGACCCATCAGGAATAACTTCAGAATCAAGCAAGCAGGTTCCTGCTGAACCTGTCACTGGTCTCGCCAAAGCCCTTGCTTTGTGCTCAGCCCTGGCCCAGCCTTGGCAAATCTTCAGTGCATCGGTGGACCTCAGGCTTCTGAGCCTGGGAAGGAGGAAGGCTACTTAATTTGTCATGCCGGGCACTGTAGCCAGCTCGGAGCTGTTCAACACAAATAACCCATCCACAGAAAATGTCACTGAGTCCCCAGTGCGAGCATTAGCAGGGCTCTGTGAGTACACATCCTGCCATATCTGTATTCGATGATAAAAGACAAGAATTAGGGCAATTACTATGGGTGGCCTCATCTGTCAGATGTGACATTGTGTGTGTTAACACTGCATGTCCATAGGCAGGTACATATACCAGTGGTATGACCACCCTGAGGTTGGCTGGATCAGGCAGTGGGTCATCTAGCAAGCCCTGTGCCAAGTGTGGCATTTCTTTAGAAGTGATGGGAGGTACTTTTTTACTGCTGCCATGGTGGTATCAGGGGAGATGTCTCAGAGGCAGGGTTATCAGAGATGGTACCCCATTTTGCACTAATCTCTTTGGCAACGGGGCATCTTCCACTATAAGCTGACCACAGTCAAATCACAAGGCAAAGCATGACAGAGAATCAATAGGGGCTTCATTAAGGGGATGCATCCAGGGGCTCAGTGACTTGGGGGGAGCTCCCCAACCCTTGGCGTATCATCGATGAAATCATAAGTACTGTGTAAGCTGTCAGGAGGAGTCAGTGGGGGCAGCATCATGAAAGGGGGCAGAATCAAGTAACCAAAGCAAGAGGAAGGATCCTGAGAGCAAGAGACCCCTTCCATTGGTCAGTTGTTTGGTCTAAGGCTAACCCCATGCTCAACCTCCATGTTCTGCCTGTGTAATGGAGACCTAGGAATCCATGGCAGATCTACCCAGATGCCTATTGAGATACTGTGGCTGGTACACAGTTGTGTCTTGTTGGTTTGGTTTTGGATGGGTGGGGAAGGCTTTTGTTACAGGCTCTTATTATAGGCTGTTGTAACAGTTGATTTGGCTTATGGATCTAGATCATCTCAGGACCAGCACATATGGTCCATGCCCCTAGACTGACCTCAAAGGTGTTTGGGCTGCAAGCCCCGGGGCTAGCGGCCCTCAGAGCCTCATTAGCATCAGTGTTCTCTTCCTCACCTGAGACAAACATTACTCAGGCATGATTCCTTAGTTATATGCAAAAGGAGAGTTCCCTGTTCAAATGGAAGTCAGAAACCCTTTGCTAGGGACATGGTTTCTGTGTGCAGCAGGGAGGTGCACGCTGTCTCACACTGTACCTGGTGCCACCTTGTCTCAATGGTGGTTTTCCAGGGAGAGTAGTCCTGAGTCTGGAGCATCACACTCGGTGGTCCTGAGTCTGGAACATCACACTGGGTGGTCCTGAGTCTGGAACATCATACTGGGTGGTCCTGAGTCTGGAGCGTCACACTGGGTGTTCCTGAGTCTGGAGCGTCACACTGGGTGGTCCTGAGTCTGGAGCGTCACACTGGGTGGTCCTGAGTCTGGAGCGTCACACTGGGTGGTCCTGAGTCTGGAGCGTCACACTGGGTGGTCCTGAGTCTGGAATACCATACTGTGCTTCCGGAGTTTGTGACAAAAGTCCCTGGAACAAATTCTCCAGGCTTGTAGAGGTGCCCCAAAGTTTTATCAGCTTTTGCCAGAAACATTGACCCAACATCTCAACATTAAAGAACTCTCAGAAACAGCTTCTTTTTTTTATTATTTTTATTAAAACCTTGCGGTCAAATTGAAAACAAGGTGGGGTTTTCCGGAACCTATTTCTGATTAAGCACAAAGAAGGGAGCTTGTGTGGAATCAAAAGCTTGTTCAGCCTCAGACAGCAGCAGCCGTCATTTCTCGGCTTAAGGATTTGATTTTTTGTTATAAACAAGGGTTAGGTGTGTTGCCTTAAAGGACAAACCTTGAACTTCTAGCTCCAGAGAGACTTCCTAAAAGGGAGAGCGGCATCAGGAAAGAATAAGATGGTCCCTGCCTCTAAGACAATGGTTCTCAACCTATGGGTCAAGACCCCCACTGGGGTCACATATCGGATATTTTCAATTACAGTTATAAAGTAGCAACAAAATAATTTTATGGTGGGTGGGGGTAACCATAACGTGAGGAACTGTATGCAAGAGTCACAGAGTTAGGAAGGTTGAGAACCATTGCTCTAAGATGCTCACAGCATCCAAGGGGCATCCAGTTGCCAGTATCTAAATGTAAGACTTGGGGTGTGTGTCCCATTCAGCTGTAAAAATACCATGTGGGTCTGGTCAGGCTCCCTTCCATCCTGGGATTTTAAGTACAAAAAAAAAGTATAGATAGATTTCAGTGGCACCTGACATCGTCTGGGTTCTTTGTCTCTCCGATGTTTGACACCGTAGCCCTGAAACATTCAACAAGTGAAATGAAATCCAATTACAATCACACACCAGCACTCAGGTAGCCGACAGAGCCAAGAACAGGCCCTGCTGACGAAGCAAAGTCTTCGCCTCTCATTTCCCCTCCTGTGACGCAGTCTCAGAGATGAGACCCCATTGTTGCCTTACAAAGCATGACAGAGGTTTGTTCACCAGACCCGGTAGGTCTCCTAGCTGGGTCGGGGGGTATTGTTTTCTTGGGAGGTTTATCTAGGTGCTTTTATTATTTTTTATTACCTTTTTACCAGACACTTGGAACTCTGGTGTGGGGAGAAATGCAGTCTAAGTAGAGAGGAAAAGCAGACAGGGTTGACAAGATGGCTCAGCAGATAGGGAGGTTTGATGCCAAGTCTAAGGACCAGAGTTCAATCCCCCGAACCCGGAGACTGACCTTCCCAAAGGGTAACTTTTCCTTCTGATCTCCCACAGTTAGTGCCTTGTCCTGGATTCTAGAAACAGGAAACCTCAGGAAGTAAAAGATAAGGAAGGGTTGCAATAACACTGGGTAGAAGAATACACGGACTTGGGTGTGTTTTTTTTTTTTTTAAAGAGATGGTGTAGTCAGGCTAAAGTTCTAGTCTAAACCAAAGCTACTGTCAAAGACATGTGTCCTGGACTTGGTCTTGGACACACCACTCCCGTAGCTGGGAGGTAAGATGTCACTTTTCTCACAAGTGGTGAGACTCTAGCTTCCTGCACAGACTGGCATTAAAATTAAAATACAAACAAACAAAACAAAAAACTCCGTTTAGTATTAAGTAAAATTTCTAAGAACAAAGACATTATATTTAAGAATTTAGGGCTGAAACTTTAGTGTGATGGCTTGTGCCTGAAAGCCTAGCACTCAGGAGCCTGAGGCAGAAGGATTGTCCCAAGTTTGAAGCCAGTCAAAACCACTGAGGGAGAGCCTGTCAAAAAAAATAATAATAATAATAATAATAAGTAATGTTATACTAATGATTGTTAATATTAACATTATGTTTATACAATGTTATAATATAATTGTTTTATTATTGTCATTACTCAAGGCTGAAACACTGTGATGTCTCCAATTTATTTTAAGATGATTTCATTTTAAGGATAAAGACCAGGGTCGGACTCGGTAGAAAAGCACTTGTCAAGCATAGGCAAGGCCTGGGTTTCAGAGAAGTAAGTTAAGACAAACAGGTAGATGGACAGACAGACAGGTAAATGACAGATGATTGGATACACAAGTAGCTTGCAGGTAGTCGGGGAAACACATAGCTTCATGGTGCTTTGATGGGGGCAGATGAGCCAAGACACGAACGTACGCAGCTATGGGATCTAATGGACACTTGGAGGCTGCTGTTATGCTGTTTGCTTAAGGTTTCTGTGTGCAAATATTTCCTAGCGGGTCATCCATGCTCACCTAAAATTCCAACACTCGGGAGGCTAAGGCAGGAGAAGTTCAACGCCAGCCTTGGCTAAAACAGCAAGACCTTGTTTGTTGTGTCTCATCATCAAACACACAAGTGTGCGCATGTGCATATGTGTGTGTGTATGTGTGCCTGTGTGCATGATTTCCTAACAAAAAGTTGGGAGGTGTAGTTTCAGTGACCCTTCTCTCCTTATTCAATTTCCTGATCTCTTAGAAGAATAATATTCATAGCGCAGGCTACATGAGACCCTCTCTAAAAAACAAATAAATAATGAGAATTTTGTCTTTCCTATTTCCCGCCATCTCTTCACATATACAGACATGCATACACTCCTGAACGCCCACTCTCTTCTCGCCTTCTCTTTCCCCCTCTTTTCCTGGAAAACTCACCCCCATGCCCTCTAGGTTTGGTAGAGAGTCATTGTTTTTCCAGGGAGCCTTTCTTTATGCGCGCCTTGGGCATTTTAATTAAGACCGAGGGTCTTTCTGAAGGCTGGTGATGGTGTCACTCCCGGCTCCGTAGGTCCCTACCCAGCCTTTTTTCTCCAGGTTCCTCATCTCCCAGGCCAGTGTGGCCTCCTGGCCGTATCCACAATCTCTGTTTTTGCTTCCAGCTCTGTGGAGTTGTTCATACAACTATGACCCACCCCCACCCCACGTGACCTCTTTCCTCTGTGGAAAGGACCAAGACTGGAATCTGTTCTGCTCTGGGGACGGTCAGGACTGAGGTGACAAAGAGAAAAAGCCTCATTGAGAATAAAGATGTTGCGATAGGAAAGGCTTGGTCAGAGAAGCATTAGATAGGGCAGGTACCTAGCAAGAGTCCTGGATCTGAGGCTCTTGAAGTGGTGAATCTGGGTGGCGTTTGGGGGTTTGTGTCTCTGATGGTGATGCTGACCTGTGGACCAGACTTTGGGGAGCAGGACATTAGATGACACCCGTCCCTGGTGATTTCACAGAGACCCCTCTTTTTTCTTTTTCTTTCCTTTTTCTTTTAAACATGTTTATTTATTGATTCTTTGGAAATTTCACATCATGCACCCCAATTACACTCACTTCCCAGTCCCTCCATATCCATCCCTTACTCCTGTAGTATGCCCCCATCAAATTAGTTAAAAACAAAACAAACACCCACCTTGCTCCTCCATCTTTCCAACACTTCTTCATTCATTTTCTTAGCATGGGGAATGTCATGCAGTGTGCGCCTTTTGTGCAGTCAGTCCCACCGTAAAATGTTCCTTCAGTGAGTCACCGATCTGGTTCAAGGCCTCTGGTTTCTGGGATACCATCATCTCTGGGCCGAGAGCTCATCGAAATTCTTCTTGGCTATCCAACCGTTGCCCTGAGTCGGGGAGATTCTGCAGTTATCATTCTGTAGGACCAGATGGGGCAACGGTTAGGATGGCCAACTCAAGGCCCAGAATGTGGGTCTGGATGGTAGTCAAGCTGGTTAGTCTGGGTCATTGGGACCACCCCTTCAGGTGAGGGGCAGAGCCTGCTCTCCCCTGTCCATGATTTGGGGTGAGGCCATCTCTCCCAAATGTTTGGGTAAGCTCTCCCATGGGGGCAGTGGCAGTGCCAGCTCTCCTATTATAGTGTCCCCGTGACAGGCAGGGCCAACTATCCCAGAGACCCTTCTTTTCCAACTCTCCTTTTTCTAAATCTGTGATTGGTTTCCCAAGCCTGTAAAGTCCAGCTGACCCTTCCCATTGGCAGGTGACCTCTCGTCCCTGTAGCTGCTGGAGGGAAGGGAAAGGATTTTGACCTCATCTCTCCTTTGTGGCAAATTTCTGCTGGAACTGCCAGCCACTGGACATCCTGGGCTCTCCAGTCCTCCGCAGTCCTCACTGCTATGGCTCTGTTAACGGTTGTCGATTTTAAGGCTTGGTTCCTGGGCTGTTGAGCATCTAAGCTGTACTGAGCCCCATGCATTTCTGTGAGGGTGAAATAAACCCAAGAAACATGACCTCTGTCTGCAGGCAGCATCCAAGCTCACGGCTCATTTGGTTGTTCAGGTGTTTGGGTTCTGTTGTGGGGGGGAAGTAATTACTCAATAAAAACAGTTGATGAGGGAATTATACCAGGGTTTTCTGGGACCATGAGCCTCATGTTAATTTTATTCTTTTAATTAAAAATACTATATAATGCTTTATCGTTCCCTCACAACATTGACATATAGCCTTCTTGCATAATCATAAAATTGACCTTTGAAACATTTACTTTCTGAAGTGGCTAGAATCCATCCACCTGGGCAGCACCTGTGAATTCTTCCACACCCTGTTCTCCATCCTAAAACACAGTTAGCACTTGAAGGTCGTTCACTAGGAACGGAAGGGAATCAATTGTAACTGTTTGGGCTCATTTAGAATAGTCAGGAAGCACTTAGATGGGAAGAGTCCAAAAGTCTGCAGCCCACTTTCTGAGATCATGGGGCGATAAGGAAATGGGCAAGAACCCGGGTGAGTCTGAGGGGCCTGAATTTGAACCTAGTTCTGAAAGTCTAAGAAACTCTCTGCAGTCTCTCTAGCTGTGATCTCAAACTCACCTGTCCGTTTGACCCACACACTTCTCCCCTGAATCCTTGTTGCTACCTGGAGAGTGTGGAAAACTGTTGTGCGCAGACTCTTTCCCCGAGTGAAAAGTCATAGGCACTTGACTCCGGCATTCTGAGGTCCCTGAGCCCTAAGGACGTCCTCAGACTCCACGACAGGACTGAAGTGAAAGGGCCCAGAGTCCCCCTCACCTTCCAGTCCCTGGAGCTGCAATACAGTCTCCTCTCCGGTCAGGCTTCTTACGTCACGAGCATGCGGTGCTACCTGGAAAGAGACTAGAGAGCAGAGACTACAGATTTAGACAAACTCAGCTTGTGCCCCCAGCTGACTCCAGGGATTTCACTGCCTTCATTAGTGTCTCTGCATCTTGTTTCTGTCTATGAAGAGGAGATAAACAATATTGTGTCTTTCAGGATTTTTTTTTAAGTTCAATTAGAAACATCCTGCGAGAGCTAGAGATGGAGATCAGCTGGTAGAGTTCTTGCCCAGCAAGAAGGCTTTACTTTGATCTCCAGCACATAAATCAGGCTTGGTTGCTTATATCTATAATCCCAGCACTTGGAAGACAGAGGCAAGAGGACCAGAAGTTCAAGGTCATCCTCAGCATTACAGCGAATTCAAGGCCAGTTCTGCACACACGAAACCCCATCTCATTAATTAAATTAGAATTAAGGCTCTCTATATGAAAAATGTTCAGACTATTGAAAGCAAAACATTTGGAGTTGGGGTAGAATTCATTCATAATACTACTAATTTCACATGTTTAAACCTAAATAATATTTAGTAGAAAATATTTCTGAAAGTTGAACATGTATTCAGAAATGGTGCTTCCAGGCCGCTATCTTTTAAGAAGAGAGTGAACTGTGTTATTAAATTCTTCAGTTAAAAGTAGATTCATTCTGTCTGGGAGCCGAATGACCAGCAGCTGCATGCTGGGCCCATGCCTGCCTTTGGGACTAGTTTCTCCTATCCAGGGTCCTTGTCCCTACACCCATGCTGCTATTTGGGAGCATTAAGCGTTCACTCAGATTTGACCCTGCTTAATTTATTGTTATCATGGACATAGCTGCCTTTGATAGAAATATTTCCTCCTCTGTTGCTGTGTTTTCTGTTTAGCAGATTCTCCATTTGCTAAGATTCTTCTGTAACTAATTCGGGATCTTAGGGCTACAGTGACGTGTTTACAGGCATCATTGAAGTTAAAGGACCAATTCCAGCAGTGCCTTAAAATATAAGTTTTTTTACCTTGTCTCCTTCTGAGAGCCCATTCCCCCACATCTGGGCCTAGCTTCTCTCCCCAAGGAGTGTGTGTGTCGGGGGGGGGGATATTGAGTCTTTAGTTAACACTCAGCTACAATTTGGGGCATGCCATTCTCAATATTCCCTCAGAGAGAAGGCCCCAACGGTATCATCACAGCTGACACGATGGTTTGCAAAGTGTCCTCTACAGTATCTACCTGCCTGAGTCTTGACGAGATCCTCAGGAACTACTTCTGACTACCTTTTCCATTTCACCAGAAGATTGAGTCAGATTGTCAGATAGCGGACAGAACATCAATCCACCACGCAGGGACCATGCCAAAGAAAGAACCAAATCAAGTGTATTTTTTGTCATCCCCATACGCTCTCAGAATAGTGGGAGTCAAGGAGCACAGAACGTTGACTCCTGCGATCGTGCAGACCACAGTCAAACTGTGCATCGGGACTGGGGAAGCACAATCCCACAAATGCCTTTTGTGCGTTGTTATGATTTCCTCCCATCACGCAAGCCTGCAGTCTTCCAGGAAATGATTTCCTACCCCACCTGTGGGGAAGCTGAGCCAAGAAATCTTTGAGGACATTGCCCTCTCCCTCCATCCTGGGTCCATCAGTCACCACATCCCCAAAACCCACTTCCCTTCTCTCTGCCCTGATCCCTCACAGTCACCACCAAGAGCCTACCACACAGTACCTAGAACAGCCCCTGCCTGGGCTTCTGTGGCCTGCCTGGAATTTCCTCCCATCGTTACAGAATCAGAGCCTGACTACAGCCCAGGTCTCACAGTCACTATCAAAGGAGAGTCCAAGAGGTGTTTTTTAATCATTGTACAAAGGAATAGGCTTCGGTATAATGCTTCCCTGTGTGTATGTGATGTCTTTTGCTTATAGCCACCCCTCTCTCTTCTGCTGATGTCCTCCTCCCCGAAAAGAGTCCCTTTCCTACATTGACATCCTAAAGATTTCTTAATCTAGGTTTTACATAAGAAAAAAACTGTGTAAATCACTTCCACCCTCTCCTTTTGGGGGGGGGGTGTTTTTTGAAGTAGGGTCTCACAGGGTCACGCAGGATGACGTGGACTCATGGCACACAGCAGCCTCAATTTATCTTTCTGGGTCTGACTTATTTCATTTAACACGATGCTTTCCAGTTCTATCCACCTCACTGGGAAAATTTTATTCTCTACGACTGAGAAAGCTCCATCACACACACCCCACGTTTTCTTTAATCCACTCATCTGTCAATGGCCATCTACACAGCCTCTATTCCCTGGCTCTTGTAAACAATTCTCAGTCACTGAGTTTCGTATGTCTTGACAGCTATCCCAAAGTGACTCTAAAGGTAACCATTAGGCGTGGCACACCAAAGTCCTAGATGACCCCCTGGAACACACACCCACTGAACCGTCTCCTGTGGTTCGTTGGCGGAAGCCCTCAACATTCCTGCCTCACAGATGAGGAATCGGAAGCAAGCAGAAAGTAAATGTAAGTCTCGAGTCTTTGCTTCCTGGCTCCAGATTCATGCTGTGACCTCTCCCCAGTGATGGGGCAGGCCCAGCCAGGGTGAGAGATGAGCCGAAGGCAATAGAAAAGCCTCTGCTCTGAACTCTGGAACTTTCTGTCACTGTGATGGATGTAGCAGCATACAGGTGGCAAAGCTGGCTCTGGTAATTGAGTTTGTGAAGCCAAGCCAAGGCGAAAGATCTGTGAGTCCCCTCATCTCTTCCAGCATGGGGACATAGCCCTATAGCTCTCCCAGCGTGGTACGCAGTGACATCTCCATGCCTTCCTCACAGGGCTGCCTTACTACCAAGCTCTGAGACCTGAGTGTCTCTGCCTGTGCCTCTCGGGCCCAGCATCCTCGGACTCTGCTCTTTCTACATTGCAAAGAGGAGCTGGTGACCTAGGAACAGACACTCCCTCTCCAGGGAATCAGGATCAGTTCATATATACACAGTACAAAGTGCCCTGAACAACATGTATTTACCAGATACCAAAGACACTCAGTAGAAAGATGAATGTCCAAGAGTCAGAATCGGCTCCATGGAGCACAAGGGTCCTTTCCTTGGCTGTGTTCCCTAGTCTACTGAATATCTAAAAACAACAACAAAAGCAAACCTAGACCCTAATGACTCCTCTCACTCCATCCATACGGGTGCCAGCGCTGCCATCATCTCTGTCTGACAGACGGTGACACTGACTCGGGCTGAGGAGCGTTCCCACCATCACAAAGCCAAGTAAAGACATCCTGGCATCAAAGACCTTGTCCTGTTTGGGAAAAGTGGTATTAAAAATAATAATCAAAGCAGTTAGTGAGTAATCAATTATAAAAGAATATCCAAAAAGTAAAGTTCCCTTTTTACATCCAAATCCCACCCCTTTCTGAGAAGTTGCTACTGATGCCAAGGGCCTGGGTTTGTATCCAGAAATGCTTGGTTTCCTCAAGTTCACATGGAAATATGGACAGGCAAATCGGATATATAGTCCTTTGTTAATATGGTCTACATTAAATGTAGTAACATATCTTTTTTGTTCTTTTTATTTATTTTCAAGACGGACTTTCTCTTTGTAGCCCTGGCTGTACTGAAACTCACTCTATAGACCAGGCTGTCCTTGAACTCACAAAATATAGACACAATATATTTTGACTGGGTTCATCCTAACTCCTCCCAGATTCCCCCCACCCCTGCTTACTCTCTCATAGCCCATCAGCTCTGACTTGTGCTATCCACAGACTCCTGGATGTTGGGCTGTGCCCTGGAGCATGGTCAGGAGCCACACCCTTAAAGAGAACTAACTCTTTCTCACCCAGAAGCCATTAACTGTCAGGCTCAGTTAGGGGTGGATCTCCTAAACCCCTCCCAATTCCATGCTGTAGGTTGGCTTGTGCAGCCACAGTTCCACGTTGACGGGCTTGATCTAGTACAGGCAGCCAAGGGTTTGTGGGTGTCTTCAAGGGTTCATGCCAGTTCTCCCCAACCTCTGGTTCTTAAACCCTTCCACGCCTCTTCCGTGATGTCTCCTGAGCCTTGGCAGGGGTGGGGAGTGACCTAGATGTCCCATTTGTGACTGAGCACTCAACTGACCCTCTGAATTTCTGCACTTCCCATACCCACTGCTCAAAGAAACTTGTCTGATGAGGTCAGAGAGCTGTGCACGTCTACCTGTGTATGTGTGCGTCTATTGGTGTTCTCTATGGTTTATCTGAAGGATAAAGTCCAAATTCGCAATAGCTTCACCCAAGGCGCATTTTAAATTGAGGGCCAATATTGTCAAATATTAAAAGAGTCTGCCCCAAACAACAGTGTAAGAGAGGGTCCATCCCCCAACCCGGATCCTCCCACCACAGGGATCAAGATTCTACAAGTCCTCCTCCACCCTGACTCTGAGCTCAAACTTATCCTGTCCAGCTGTGGATTCAGTCTGAGAGAGTCCAAGACATCCTCAGGAGGCTGCAGGTGCAAAGGAGGGTGGGGAGGGAATTCCGTGGTTGCCTGAGAATCCACTACAGGACCCAGAGACTTGTCTCTGGAATCCCCAAGGCACAGGATGTCAGCACACCCTGCTGACTTGTGGGGGCGAGGCAGGCTTGGGGCTCTGGCTTGCTGGCGTGGGAGAGATGGTTTCAACTTGGATCTTAGAAGGCTGCAAATTAGAGACTGTGGAAGTTGGTTGTTGGGGTACTGTTTAAAGGGGCACGACTTGGCGTCTTTTGTTCAAAGGGGGGGTGGCTGTGTCTTGTGGTGCTTTGTAAGACTTGGGAACATGCAATCTGTTTTTAAATAAGACTGGAGAGCGCCTCTGTGGCTCCAAGAGCGACCTTGTGGCTGTGCAAACTGCAAACAGTGGCAAGTTCACAGGCTCGGTTCTGTGTTCTTTACTCCTGTTCATTTACAGTATAAATACAGCTGTGGCTAGAACTTAAGTGATCTGACATTCCAGCATGAGGAAAGGTGTTTTGTAAAGGGCGTGGCCACCGACTTCTGACTTGCAGGGCCTTGGGAAGATGCAGGCCTGGATACCTGCCCCTTCCAGAATGATGGCTGTGTGCTGTGTTTATATGTACAGAATTTACCATGCATGCATTTTCTCACCTAACAGGGCTCCTTTCTAATCTATAGATACCCACCTTGTTCTCCAAAACACACTCCTTGTATATAAATGTGTTAGGTTTCACGTGATATCCAGAGGGCAGAGACCCAGGCACTAGAACATTAATCCCAGAGATACCCATTTCTAACCCCTCCCATAGTGATAGGATTTCTCTCCTCTCTCCTTCCCTCCCATACCTATGCCCTGCTAAGTTTCCAGTAGATACCTAGGGGACAAGAGGGAAGGGAGACTCCAGGGACCTAACTAACATTTATTTATTCATCGGGTGGGCATGCTTGCAGGTCACAGGCACACGTGGAGGCCAGAGGACCGCTTGTAGGACAAGCTCTTCTTCCACTGTATGGATGGTGGGGAATGAACCCAGGTCATCATCGCACTGGTCTCAGAGTCACAGATGACAGTGTGGGAAGAGCCGTCCTAAACTGTCCGGCTTTGGGGTAATCGCCCTGGGGAAAAAAGCAGTAAAGGAGGAGAGAGAGGGTTGCAGCAGAGGGCATGTAGCAATCCTCAGCATAAAAATATATGTTAAAAATAAATAAATAAAAATCTAACGAAGGAAAAGCAATTTTCATAATTCTATTTAGCCTAATATATCTGTAACAGTATTATTTCTAGATGAAAACAATATTTTAACTTTATTTATAATGTGTTAATGCTAACCCTTGGGAAGCTGTCATCAAGGGGGTCATAGGTTCAAGTCCAGCCTGGGCTAACAGTAAAAAAATCTAATTCAGAAAAAAAAATTGATTATGTTTTGAAATCCTTTTCTCATAACAAGTCCTTGAAGCCCAAGGTGTATTTGGACTCTTCCAGAACCTCTTAGCCACAGTGAAGGAAACCCAACCAACGTACCGTGAGCGACTGTCATCTCGGGCCCATGTGACTCACCACCATCTGATGTGACTGATTAAGGCAAAACCACAATTCTCACCCCAAAGGCAGTAAGAGAGTTTCCCCAAATTCCATCTTCTGTCCTGAAAGTGGCTGCATGAGATTTTATTAGCTACAGAGCAGAAGAATCTGAAAGTGTTTACCAGGGTTATTAGTGGGGGCACGGGTGGGCCGTCACAGTTTTACCCGGGAGATTCTGCTGTAGGCTTATGTAAAACATCCGATGACATCTTTAGCTTTGGGACTGGTGGGACGAGTGGTGGCTAAGAATGCATTTTAGAGTTTTAATAGTCACAAGGACCCTGGGCCCAACGGAGGGGTGAACAAACGGCAACTTTCAAAGGCACCGAGGTTAGCCGAAGATGTCTGCCTCCGGTCTGTAACGGTCTGACTCAGTCTAACGCTTTGCGTTCTCTAAGTTCAGTCCTTCAGCCAAGCGTCGCTTTAACACCACGAGTCTTTTCTCTCTTTCTTCTCACCCCCGCCCCATTCTTTCTGGGAATTTCAGATACCTGCGTTTCTATTTGAGTTCACAACACTGAGCGTGCTCCCCTGATTCTCTGTTCCTCGTTTCTCAGTGAACGAGCTAGGCTCCCAAAGGCTCTTCTTCATCCCAGTATGGAAACGGAAAGTGCTCAGATTGGAAAACCACAAGAAACCAGGACATGTGATACCCAGAGCAGCTTACATTCATCCTGTGTGAGCGTGAAGAGAGCCCCTGGCATGACCGCGGGCAGCTTAGGGCTGAAATGTGAGAGTGTAGTGGAGCGCATGCTTTGGGGAAAGACGGGGTGCCGTTGTGCCTGAAATTGGCATCTGGACCGGGTCCAACCCTGACTATTAAGCTCCCTGGAGTCTACCCCTTTCATTAAGACCTTATTGATGACTTAGCTGAGCAGAAAAATACTTCATAAGCTTTAACCTTTCAAAACCAAACCAAACCAGAAGAGTGGCAAGGAGCGTTCACATCTGTGACCCTCACCATTGTCAAAATAGGATGAGAACGGTTCTTTCCTACCGTGGCTGTAAGGATCAAATCCAATCCACGGAGAGGACGTGACACCCTTCCTAGCCAAGAACCCCCACTGTCCCCATCCCTCCCACTGTAGAAATGAGGTCCAGGGTGGGGGGCTGCCTGCACAAAGTCACACAAGGAGGGGGTGACATCAGACACGCCCTGCTTTGGCTGCTTCCTTCTCCCAGGCAGTCATCACTGACAGTCAGCCACTTATTCCCACACAGCAAGGTAAAGGAAATAAATACACCCAGAATGAGTGAGGCACTCAACAAAGGCTCATGGCCAAGTGTGGTTTCCATGGTACGTACCGTGTGTGCCCATGTGTGAGCGTGCGTGCGCGCGCACACGCGCGAGTGCCTGTGTATGCGAGAGAGAGAGAGAGAGAGAGAGAGAGAGAGAGAGAGAGAGAGAGAGAGAGAGAGATTTGTTTAGAATCCCAGCTCCTGAGAGTGGAGGCAACTTGGCAGGCCCTTCAGCCTCGCTTCCATCTCCCTCCCTGTCTCCCTGTAGATGATGCTCCCAAAGGGACCAAGTAAGAATCCTCGGTGCCATCTGCAGGGAAGGGTGTCCATCAAGATGACGCAAAGGACAGTGATTGATGGGGGGAACAAAACCAAATCATCCTGATTAAAATCCAGGGAGTCCGAATCATCATGTTATATAATAATAACCAGAGACAGGGTTTTCTGAACATCGGTCCTCTCTGTGGCATGACTGTCCCTGTGTTTTCTGTGCCTGTTGAATTCTCCAGGTTAATCAGTAGGGTGGCTGCTACTAAGAAACCATTTTACAGATAAGGGAGATGAAGCTCAGGGCAAATAAGGAGCCCTCTCAGAAACACAGACAGAGCCAGGAAGCAGAGACTCGGGGGACCCGGATGTTTGTTTGCAGGTGAACTTGTCCCTCCCTTCTAGGTAGGAAAAAAAAGCCAGGACACTGTGGGGTCAAGACTGTGGCAGGTGCTGAGAGCAGCAGTTCAGGCCTGTAATCTCAACTACTGAGGTAGGAGGATGACAAGGTCAAGGCCTGCCTAAACTATAGAGTGAGTTCAAGTTCAGTCTGGGCAACTTCAGCAGACCCTGTCTCAAAATAAAAATTACCAAGGCTGGGAATATAGTATAGTATACACGGCAGCCTGGATTCCATTCCCAGTACCACCGGAAGAGAGGGAGGGAGGGAGAGAGGGAGGAAGGGGAGGATTGCCCAGTTCCCCAGGCGCCTGCCAAGAGCCCCACCTGTTTCTAGATGACAGCAGAGACTGAGGCCCTGTGAGAAGCTTTATTTCTGACTTTTTTCTTTTAATCAAGGCACACCAAAGGCCAAGTCTATGCTCTGTCCTTTACTGAAGTCTGGCCTAAGCCAGCATTTGTAAATGAGCTTGGGGTCCTTGCCTCCCCTTCCAGACACTTCTTCCATTAAAGAATGGAGCCCAGAGCCAAATGTGGATGCCAGAGAAAACTCTGGAGTCCCAGGTGTCTCCACCTTTGGCTGTGGTTTGGTCCCCAGAAGATGGAACCCTTCTGTGAGCTACAGAAGCAAGAGAGCAAACTGTCCTAGACAAGAAAGAGAATGATGATTCTGGGTACTTTTCCCTAGAAACCAGAGCCTCGGCAGCGAAATGCTACAATCTATACACACGGGCCACTGACACAAGGGTCACACGCAGCAAAGAAATGCCACAGCGTGAGGACGACGCATGAATACACAGAGAAACACACACACAGAGCCACGCCAGATGGAGAAAGCTGCCCGGGCTGGGCCAGGGATTCATTACTCCCCCACCCACACAGAGCGACTGCTAGGGTTATGTAATACAAGCTGCAAAAACACTAACCAGCCTCCTTCAAGGGGCCCTGGGTGGAGGGGTACCTCCATTGAAAGTCAGGGGGACCTCTGCAGTCAACTCCTCTTCTTGGAGGTAGTGGGCACTTGTGTCAGCTGACTCAGCCCCAGGGTGGCCCTGGGAAGTGGCTGGAAGGGAATGGGGGTGAGGTTTTGGTTTGTTAGTCATGGCCGGCAGCTTGTGCGAAGACATGGTGAGAATGTGTAAAGAGAGGTCTGGGGATACAGGTAGGACTGGGGCTTGGAGGGGAGGAGAGAAATGGATGCAAAGATTGGCTTGTCCTCCCCCCACCCCCACCCCACCCACCACCTGGCACAGCCCACAGCTTCCCCCACACCCAGCTCCCTGCTCTTGCCTGATCTGAGCTACCACCATACCACAGATTGGCCCCTGTGGGCCTTTGGCACCCCAAACACACCCCAAGACCTTCCACTGGGACAACTGATACTTTGAAAGCTGACATTTTAGGGAAATAAACATGGAGCTGTGAGAATATACATCGGAAGTAATTAGCAGGTGAGTCTCAAAGTTCAGGCTTGCAGGGGAAGCTGTCCCATCCCTCCGCCATGCGCTGCGTGTGACCTAGGACAAAACACTGAACTGTCTCTCAGGTTGGGGCTTCAGGCCCCGGGATGGTTCTGTGCACATCAAAGGAGGGAAAATAACTGTTGAGAATGGATGTATTCAGAAACTTCGTGTTAGTCTTCACTTTGCTTTTTTCTCTTCTATCAGTGAATATTGATTGAGCGTGTCATGTGCCATTGCTAAGCCCAGAGGGTCACACTGGGGTTTTTCATGTGGTATGTGGGGAGCAAATGTATTCCACAGTTTTGTGTGGACCTATCTCTTTGTGTTCAAAGTGTTTATAACATGGCGAAGTGTCTATTTTTAAAATTGAAAGGAGCTAATGATGAGGGAAATGGCCGTGAGGTTAGCTGGAATCCTCCATCCATGGAACCACCTAAGGCAGCATCTCTGTCTGTACAATAGGTTTTGTTCTTGGTGATGGTGGAGGTGGAGGTTAGTGGGAAGGTTCCAGAGTTGGGAGCCCAAAGGTTGGTGCCAGAGGAGCTTCTGAGCTGTGGATGGGAATTGTTTGCGAAAGCCGGGCAGTGAGGACAGTGTGACTAGTCGGAGCAGTGACCTCCCATGCTGGGAGAGATGAAAGGTTGAGAATTCTTATCCTTGGGTCTCTGGAGCTGCCTGACCATCATGGTTGTGGTGTCCCCAGGGTTTTAATCACAGGGTAAAGCCAGGTAGCTGCTGTGAACTGGAAAAGGTGAGTGTCCAGTTAAGGAAGACCAACCATGACTTGGGCTCAGCTTCAGTACCCCGGGCATCCGTGATTCTCTGTTTTCCATCCTAACTCTGAGGTACTGGGTGCCCTGCACCACTCTCTCCCTTCCCCTTCTCACATGCTCTCTTCTTCCTTCTCCTCAGCTCCAGGAACCCCTACATCAATTTTCATTTGACAAGCTGGTGACCAAGATGCCCAGAGATTAGTCCCCATGCGTGTGCATCACCTTACACACAGTCATAAGACACAGCAAGCCTCCAGTCTTCCTGACCTGTTGCTTGGGGACACGTCCTTTCCCTGCTCCTGACGTCTGCCTGATCAACCTTGGCTTCCTCAGAGAACAAGGAAGGAGGTGGGGCACATGAAACCATGCACCCAAGGCCTAATGGCAATGAGCAAGTGACGCCAAGTTGACGTCAAAGACAGAGGCGACTGAAATTCTGCAACCAGCTCTTTTCCCGGAGTAGCTCAGGGTCCCTGCAAGAGTCATCTTAGCTTGGAGGTCTTCCAAAGGACACAGACACCATGGAAGAGCACACATTTGGAGTTCAGCAGATCCAACCCAATGTCATTTCTGTCCGTCTCTTCAAACGCAAAGTCGGGGGTCTGGGCTTCTTGGTGAAGGAGCGGGTCAGCAAGCCGCCCGTGATCATCTCCGACCTGATTCGAGGAGGTGCCGCGGAACAGAGCGGCCTTATCCAAGCCGGAGACATCATTCTAGCCGTCAATGGCCGGCCCCTGGTGGACCTCAGCTATGACAGCGCCCTGGAGGTACTCAGGGGCATTGCCTCTGAGACCCATGTGGTCCTCATTCTGAGGGGCCCTGAGGGCTTCACTACACACCTGGAGACCACTTTCACAGGAGACGGAACCCCCAAGACCATCCGGGTGACCCAGCCCTTGGGTCCCCCCACCAAAGCTGTCGATCTGTCCCACCAACCGTCAGGCGGCAAAGACCAGCCATTGGCAGTAGGCAGAATCATGGGTCCTGGTAATGGGCCTCAGCATGCCCATGGCAATGGACAGGAAGCTGACTTAGTCTCCCAGGCTAATGGTCTGGCCATTGACCCTACAATAAAAAGTACCAAGGCCAATCTCCAGGACAGTGGGGAACATGTTGAACTGCTCAAAGAGATAGAGCCTGTACTGAGCCTCCTCAACAGAGGAGGACCAGCCAAAGCAGAAATGAAAGACACCGGTGTCCAGGTGGACAGGTAAGCTACAGGTGTGCAAGTGTGTGCTTGTGTGTAGGTGAGCATGTAGAGGCTCCAGCTGACAACCCAGGAGCCAGCCTGCCAAACCACATGTCTTGACTGCCCTATCTTTCCCTGGAAATTTCAGTCATGCGAGGTGAGTGGACCCCTCCATTTGAAGACGCAACTCTTGCCATGAAACCCATGGTCATTAATAACTATGGTCCAGGGCGCTGTGTCTTCAAGAGTTTGTCCCGTGAATACTCCAAAGTCCTATAATGTGGAGGTGGGAAAGATGTGTCAAGAGTGGGTTTCAGAGAGATGGAGACAGCTTTGCTAATATTGACCAGAGACTGAGAGGCATGTACACACACGGCTCACTGGGCACGTGGCTCTTGCCAGAGTCGTGGGAAAAAGAGTAGGGAAGAGAAGAAATCTATACCCCCACATTGCTTCCTCCTCTCTGCAGCCAACTGAGAGGACAAAGGAGGCTTCCGAGGAGAGGGAAAGACAGCAGAATTAGTTCCAAAACCCCTGAACCACAGTCTTCCAGTCTTGAACCCTGGGGGTAGACCCTGAAGTACTGGGGATGGCCCCTCTTGTTCACCAAACTGCTGCTTTCAGAGTCTCTGGTGGAAGGGATCTGGCAGAACTAGAGACATTGCCAGCTCCTTCCGAGGGAGGAAAGAGCAGCTGGCCCTGGCAGTCAGAGAGCTGTGTGTCCCACAGTGAGGGAATTCCCTCCACCTCTTACACCATCAAACCCAATAGCCCTGCGCCATGCCGCCAAGACGGGTGGGGACACTCAGAATTCAAACCCTGCATGCATTGGTGACACTCACCGAAGCTGTGCAGTGCACCAGGACTCCAGAGTTGTATCTGCTGTGCTCATGACACAAGCTGATCCTAGTCATCAGACCCTATCCCTCAACAGAAGCTGACCCTCGCTGTATCCATGTTTCATACATTTGACTGGTTTGCAGCTGGGCCTGAGGCTGTGGCTAGAAGGACTCCTTGGATTCTATTTCAAGTACACTTCCACTCCCAAACCCCATATGGTGTGGGTTATCCCCCAGAAGACCCACAGTGGATACTGGGAACTCCCCGCCATGTGACTGATTTGACCCTGTCTCTCAGGTGACACAGAAGACACAAAGGAGCCACATAGAACATAACGTTCTTGGTGTAGCACTGGTGGGTGCTGGTGTAGTTACAGAGCAAATGGGAACTGTAAAAGGATCTCCACGCTCCATTCCATAGAAACCAGTGCCTGCCTTTCTTTCTCTGAGGAGGCACAGGCAGTGTGACATAGCACACTACCCCTGGGGCCCATTTTTCTGACTTGGGAGTGGCTCCATACAATCTATTTCCCCATTGTGGTCCTCCCTCCGGTCACCAGATCCAAAAGTCATAGAGAAGCTGAGGTTTGAGGGAAAAGCCACTCAGGAAGGCTCAGAACCCTGGGAAGCCACTCAGAGGAACCGGTTCTAGGGAATGGGTGACATCTTTTAATGGCATCTGTCCCCCCGGCTTGGTGGCTCATACTCATGCCGCACCCAAGATCACCTTGTTGGAGGAGGGCCCGCTTGTTCATCCCAGTCGCCCGGCTAGCTTCGCCCCAAAATAACCACACAGAAACTGTATTAATTGAATCACTGCTTGGCCCAAAAGCTCTAGTTTCTTATTGGCTAATTCTTACATCTTAATTTAACCCATTTCTATTAATCTGTGTATCGCAACGTGGCAATGGCTGACCGGCTAAGTTTCAGCATGTCTATCTCCGGCAGCTGGTCCATGGCATCTCTCCACCCTGCTTCTTCTTCCCAGCATTCAGGATCATAGTCAAATGTCTCAATGTTCGTTGTATGCAGGATCCATTCATCCATAGGTGCTGATCTAACCTTTAAAGGCCCAAGTATCTTTTTGCATTCTAAGTTGGCATTTTCAAAAGCCAGAGATTCAATAAGTACTCATCTAGCTTCTGGGTCTGTTACTCCTATTTGTACAGCCCTAGTTAATCTTTGTAAAAAGTCAGTAAAGGGTTCTCTCTGGCCCTGTTTAACCCTGGTATATGATTCAATTATTTTTCCTAGTTATTGAGTCCTGTCCCAAGCATTTACGGCTGCTTTGTGGTATAGGGACCGACCTCAGCCAGCAGGTCAAGGGAGTGTGCCTGGACCCGAAACTGCTGCACACACAGGAGCATCAGATATAGGACATAGGTGTGTCATCCTGGCATCTCAAGTGCCACAGCCATGTCACGATCTGTGCTACAGTTTCTGAAATGAACCAGACGACAGGTCAGGCTGGCTTCACTTGGTACTCCCAATTTCTGTGGCCTCACACATGGAAGATCAAATCTATCGGTATCATAAGACAGAGCCCAGGAACTTCTGCCTGCTTCTGTCTACACAGAAGGTCCTGTGGTTGTGGAGACCCTTTGTCCTGATGTGAGACTTATCCTAGGAGTTTCCTGTCCTTCTGTCCCATACGGTTCCACCTCCACAATGCAGGGAGCACCTCTAAACCCAGAGAGCAGCAGCCCAGAATGTCCACAAGCCCACTGCCACTCAGCCTCCTGGAGCCAGAGTCAGTGTCTTAAATTAAGAACCAGAAGCCCAGAGTGTATTTTCCTTGGGGTCAGTTTCACGTTGGCATCCCTGAGACCATCAGGGAGGGACCCTTGGTACTCACTGCTGAGGGGAATATCCTGTACTCTCAGGGACTCTCAGGACCTCCCTGACCAGATGCTGTTTGAGCCTAAGGGTGAGCACTGGCAACTCAGAGGCTGGATGAATGGTTGCCATGCTGAGCCACTTAGGAGACATGGGGTACTGTATCCAGGTCCAACATCCAGGGCACACTCACCAGCTAGTGACTGCTAAGGTCACCGGGAGCAGCAGCCGCTTGCTAGTTTAGGATGCTGCCTGTCTCATCTCCGTGGCCCTTCATCCCTCCTGTGTGTGGATTCGGCTTTCTGCCCACCCCTGGGGGTTATCGGGACCAAATGTGATACGTTACTCTAGAACAGACGGCAGAATCCCCTCACACCAGGAGCCAGGTGGCCCCAAGAGCCTGTAAACCCAGATTTCTGATTCATTCTGTATTTGAGAGTGGTCACTTTAAAAAGTGTCAGAGGATATCAAGGTTGCTCAGCTTGCTGCCCTGAGGCAGGGTTCTAAGGAGGCCAAGGTCCCCGGTTCAGCATCCATCTGGAACAGCCGGTCATCCTGGCCCTATGATCAGGAAACTAACCAGCCCTGCTATTCACTTCCGCAAGGCACTTGGGCGGCCCCTCAGCACCTCTTCAGAGGTCATGTAAACATTGCTGTAGATGTAGGACACTGGCTTCTGCCCGCTTTTCTAAAGGAACAAACTGAGGCCCAGAGAGCTGAAGCCACTTAGCCGGGGTCACACAGTCCTGCCTGTAACCTGCAGTGTCTGGAATTAAAGGGCCAAAAGAAGCAGCTGGGGGGGGCAATATGCAGGTCACCTGCTCTGTGGCGAGCCTGAGTCAGAGGATTGTGCTATATACCCATCTCTGCCAACCACTCCCAGGGAGGCTGGCCCCACGCTGTCTGTTTGCCAGTCCCATTTCTGTGATGAATAAAGCAGGGATCAAAGAGGCTCTGTCATTTACCCCAGGTCACTTAGTAAACAAACCAAATTCAGGCCCAAGGCTGTGCTCTTGACCTCTGTGCCTCATTGATGACCCTGATGCCCTCGGTATCTTTAGCTACTGGCCCCCTGGGTGTCTGAAGCTATCAGAATATTGCATCTGAGTCTAGAAGGGAAACTGAGACCTTGCAGTTCCTCCGGCTTAGGGCAAGGTGACCAAGACTTGCCACCCTTCAAGATGAGAAGCAAGGCCTCCCCAACTTACAGAAGAGCCTCTCTGATGGGTTTTGCAGGTTTCGCAGCCTTCCAGTCATCATGATGGGAGAACCAGGATCCCAGGTCCATTCTTTTTGTGGCAGGGCCAGACAACTAGCCTATTTCTGGGTAGCTAATTAGTGTTTGCTCACCATAATGGTGCCCAAGAAGAGATGGGGAAATGGCTCAGTGGGTAAGTGCTTGCTGCAGGAACATGAGGACCCGAGCTCAGATCTCAGGTAACCACATAACAATTGCTAGAGAGACAGAGACAGCCAGATCCCTGCCCAGTTTGCTGATCAGTCCCAGCTTAACTGGAGAGTTCCACCAGAGGGGGAGACCCTGTCTCAACAAAGAAGATGGACAGTGAGTTTCACACACACACACACATACGTACACACATGCACAAATACACACAGTGACCTCAGAGTGACCCTCAGCAGGGCTGGCTCCAGGCTGCCTGAGTTGGCGCACACTGCACACAGAGCTCTGAATGGGACTGCGAAAGCCCTCCCATGAACTTCCGTGCCACAAGCCAGAGCGACTTCCGTTCTCTCCCACATCAGACACGCGTGTCTTCCCAGTCTGTTCTTCCCTGCCTCGTCTGCTCTCTGTCTTGTCACTTGGACACTCAGCCCTTCATCCTGAACAAGCTATGGAAGAACTCACGTGTCTACCTCCCCAAAATTGACCTGTCCCCAGCGGGCTTCTCACCACCTTGCACCCAGTGAAGTTTTGAGCAGACATAGTCTCACCCCTGATTCTGCTCTCAGAGCAGAGGAAGCTCTCCCCTCCCCAGTCACATCAGAGGCATGAAGAATAGACAAATAGACGTTTGCCGTCATCTCTCGCAGTGACTCATGCCAGGGAGGAAATAGGCCAGAGATCTGGGGGGGAGTAGCTCAAAAGTGAGGAGAAGGTTAGGTGGGGGAAGACAGGTGCCAGCCATGTGGAAGTCAGGGGTGGGGGGCCTGACAAGAGAGAAGAGTGGGAACAGAGGTCCTGAGGCAGGGGCCAGCGTGAGGGCTTCGAAGGGGTGATGGGAGGCTCCAAGGGATGCAGGGTAAACAGTAGGAGGAGCTTTCTGTGTGAGCCCTGAGGATCAAACTCGGGTCCTTGTGCTTGCATGCAGACAGTTCACTCTCTGAGCCACCTCCCCACCTCACTGTTTCAGGATACTGAGTGCGTATGCAGTAAGGGTGGCTGTTAACACTCTCCACGTCCAGGTGGGGCAGGAAAGACATTGGGTCAGTGCATAGGAACCATCCAAACCCAGCCTATTACCCCCAATTTCTTTACTCACCTACTCTTGCAGGTGTAGGTTTAAGGGTAATTACAGTCATGATTATGACTGAGACCCAGCACCCCACCTCTCTTCCCAGCCAGCTTCAGCATCCCTTCTTGGGTTCCCATTCTCAAAAGCAGACGTTACAGCCTGCCCTGGTGGTACACGCCTGTAATCTCAAGCCCTGGAAAGCCGAGGCACAAGGGTGACAAGTTTGAAGCCAGTCTGGGCAAAGTAGTAAGGCTGTCTCAAAAAATAATGAGTGTGGATGTAAAGTGTTTGCCTAGGATGCACAGAGCCCTGGCTTCAACCCTGCACCGCATAAACCAGGTGTGATAACCTACACTGGAATCCTGTCATTCGGGGGTAGAGCAGGAGGCCCCGAAGTTACAGGCCATTCTTGACTACACAGTGAGACAGACGGATCTTTGTGAGTTCGAGACCAGCCTGGTCTACAAGAGCTAGTTCCAGGACAGGCTCCAAAGCTGCAGAGAAACCCTGTCTCGAAAAACCAAAAAAAAAAAAAAAAAAGAAAAAAAGAAAAAACCTCCCCACATGTGTTTAACAAGACCCGCGCCGTCGGGGTGGCAGCACCCTATGAAGTCAAGGGGAAGGTGTGGCCAAGATGCCCACCTCCCACCTCCATAAACTCGGAGTCTTTGTATTAACTCGGACCCCGGCAACCGAGACCAGGTGGAGGCAGCAATGAAAGGCAAGCACAGGGCAAGTATGGGAACGAGTTAGCCATCACTATCCACGGAAAGCTGGGGGAAGCCTTCTGCCAAGGCCAGCTGCCCTGCAGGGGCCCCATCATCTGGTAACTGCCTCTACCTTCCCCAAGCCTGACACACAGGCCTGACACCTCCTCCCTGCCAGGTATTCGGGCTTGGCCAATGGTCAGCCATGTGAGATTTCCAAGGAGTCAGACCAGTTCATTCTGTGAGAGAATATGGACCTTGACTCCCAAGCACCCTGTGCTGAGGACCTGGCCAAGGCTGTGTAAAGGTTCAGGATACTGACATGGTGCTTGGCTTGGGTACATCTCTGCATAGTGTCCACAGATGTCTTTGACTGTCATCTTGGGGTGTGGCACTGTTACTGTCCTGCAGTGGGCATAGAGGACAGGATGCTCAACAAGGCCTGGGACAGAGCCCACTGTGAGGAGGTCTCTGGCTCCAAACTTCAACAGTTGAGGCCCAGACACTTTCAACCACATCAAGGTGACTCAAGGCAGCTGGGCAGGCTCTGGGGGCAAAATAAAGTCAGTCATCCATCTACCCTTGCCAGAAGTCAAGAGACATCCTGGTCCTGCTTTAGTGGGTTCCTCGTGTTTCTCCTGCTATGGGAAGATGATAAAAAGCCCTCACCAAGCTGCATTTACCCAGCTGATGACACCAATGCTCTCACTTCATTGACTGGGGGTGTCTGGGCCCCTGGCAACGTAGGTAAAGGTGCTTTCTGCCAGGGTTGTTGGCCTGAGTTTGATTCCCAGGCTACACGGTGAAGAGAATAGACTCCTGTAAGTTGTCCTCTGACCGCCACAATATGGTATCACACACACCACACACAAATTTTTTTTAATTTAATTAAATTTTTAAAAAATACTTCCAGGGTCCCCTATGTAATCCCCATTCCCCAGGATGTTCCGCTATGATAAGAGCAAAAGGCAGCTTTAGTGATCCAGTCTCTCCGGGCTTCAGCTCCCTTCATTGTTAAGGAACGTCATTCTAGTTCTAGTACCTTATTCGTGCTGACTGTGCCAGGCATTGTCCACACGTGACCTCACCTGTACCCAGCAGAGGCGGGTGTCCCACAGACTTTGGGCAGCACTCAGCAGCGGGGAAAGACTAAAGGACGCACAGTGGGGGAGGGTGGAGATCAGGGTCGGGAGTTATCGAAATCTAACTACGTTTACTTCAGACTTGGACTTCTGAAGTGTCTAGTGGCCAGCCGCGTGTGGCTAGTGACAATACCAGACGATACAGGCATAAAGCATGTTCATCATGGCTGGCTACTGCTTGGACAGTGACAAAGACCTTGGAAGACTAGAAGTCTTCTTGTCCCATCTAATGAGGATCAAAGGGGTAGGAAAGTTGCTAGCGGGTTCCCCCAGCTCTGTGTGAGGACGGTCCTCTCACTCAATCTTTGGCCATGCTGTCATTAACCCTCATGTGACAAAGAACACACTGAAGCTGGTTTCATGCCCAGACTCACCTGGCTAAATAGGCAAAGCCAAGAGCCAGACCTGGTTCTGCCCACTCCCCAGTGTGGATGCTACTTGCACGCCACTGTGAGCAGACACCATGGGATGCTTAGGAGCCCCCATCATGCAGATGAATTCCTGAGACAAACCAGGTCCTCCCCAGTCCTCCTCCCACAGGCTGGGGGCCAGGGGGTCTACTCCTGAATTTGTGCTGAGTGTATGGAAATCCGATAGCTCTGACATTCTCCGGGCTCCACCTAAAATTGCCCATTCCCGGCTCATCATACATGATTCTAAAATCAGTATGTGTTAGTCAAACCACCCAAACACATTCTTTGAACAAAGGTGTTCATAACAGAAGGAGAAGGAGAAGGGGAGGGAGAGAGGGAGGGAGGGAAGAAGAAAGGAAGGAAAAACACACAAAAAAAAATAAATGTTAAACCTGTGAGCTCCTTCCTGTAAGGTCACTAGGAGATCCACCTCAGAGTTGCCTAGGTGATGGACCTCACAAATGCTGGGGTTCTCGCTCTGTCATCTGTAGCTGAGAATGTAAGTCTCGTGTCTTTCCTGCCCCTCCCTTTAATCTCAGAAGGGATGTGAGCTAGCAGCCATCAATCAGATCTAGTTTCATAGCTCAGCTCAGCTTCAAGCTGTGGGCCTCTAGGGAGCACACATTGCCTCTCTGGGCGCTGCTCTCTCATCTGAAACCAAACGCAGTGAATGGCTGTTGAAACGAGATGAAATAACTGTGTACAAGTACCCGGTACATTACAGATGTCTCCGAATGCATTAACCTCCTCCCTTGTCTGCTGAGGCCCCATTTGTGGTCACATGACACAGTCAGCTCAGGCACGACAGAGCTGAAATGGAGCTGAGTGACATTTGAAGCAACTCTCTACAGCCCGTTCCCTAGTTAATTGCTGCACAGGTAATCCGTTGACTTGGGAAATGCTGGCCGTCAAGAACCACTCCAGGGACGTTTTGGTGACATTTTGAAGAGGGTGAGACAGAATGTTCCCTCTGGTGATGTAATCATCCCCAGAAGAAGAGCAGAAGCCATGGGCCAGAGGGACTGAGAGGAACCCAGCTAGGAGGGGAGGGCTGGCCCCTTCGGAGCAGCGAGAAGGGGGACCACTCAGGACCCTGTGCTCAGAACCAGTCTCCCAGTTTCTCCTTCATCCTAAATGACAATTCACGTAGACCTGGGTGGGGGGTGGAATCCCCAAAGCTGGAGAGGTAACACAGAGAGCTAGACAAGAGACAGCCCCCATGCCTGGGACCAATACCCATGGGGACCACAAAGTAACTGAGTGGCCTGAAGTTGGGGATGGGGTGTGACAATAAGGTACAACTCAGTTGGATGCAGGGTCAACAGACAGAGGGGAACAAGAGAGCAGCCTTCACAGGAAAGGATAGAGGTGATGCGGGCATCTGGGCAGCGTGGTCCAGTCTTTATCTCTGAGGCTGGCCACCCTACAGGTTCTTGCTGACATAGCCTCAGCCTGGGCCAATCAGAGGAAAGGGCAAGAGCCAATGGGCTTCACGGGCAAGAGATCAGGTTCTGGAGTCAGGCACAAGCCTGTGGTTGAGAACCATGTGATGTGAGCTAGTGACTTCCTGTACATGGACCTCAGTTTTCTCGTGCGATTCTTATTTTGGTGATGCTGGTGGTAGTCATGTTGAAGAGGGGAAGGAAATGATGGCAATGGTGATTGTGATGTTGATGGTTATAGCAGCAATGATGGTGATGATGGTGGTTCTGATGGTGATGGTTTGGTGAGGATGAGTGTATTAGGATTTCAATTGCTGTGAAGAGACACCATGACCAGGGCAACTCTTATAAAGGAAAATATTTAATTTGGGTGGCTTACAGTTCAGAGGTTTAATCTATTATCATCAAAGCAGGAAACATAGTGGCATGCAGCCAGGCAAGGTGCTGGAGGAGCTGAGAGTTCTGTATCTTGAATTGTCACACTGGGCATAGCTTGAGCATAGGTGACCTCAAAGGCCACCCCCACAGTGACACACTTCCTCCAACAAGGCCACACCTACACCTCCTAATAGTGCCACTCCCTTTGAGGGACATTTTCTTTCAAGGTTGGTCATGATGGTGATGACAATGGTGGTCACGATAGTGATGCTGATCACGGCGATGGTGAAGATGATCATGATGGTGATAACAGTGATTGTCATGGTGGTGATGATGGTGTGAATGATGTTGATATTGGTGATGATGTGTGAATAACAGTCATTGTGATAGGGAAGAGGATGGTGAAGATGTGACAAAGATCATGATGATGGCAGTGAGGGTGTCACTGGTGTTGGTGGTACTGCCGAGGAGGAGGGAAAGCCAGAGGCTTGTTTCTGCGTGTGGCGATGTCGGTGGCAGTGGTGGTGGATGAGGACAACACTAATGGTCTCTACTTCAGAGTGAGTGTAAGCAGCAGGCTGGAAGCCTCGGTTTTACCACTCGCCGCCTGTGACCTTGGTCCCTGGGTGAGTTATTCGCCCATAGCCGCAATAGAATGACGTGATAGGAGCAACTTAAGGGAGAGCCTGTAACTCACAGTTCTAGGGTGACGGCAGGGCAGCGGGAGCTTGAGACAGCTGGTCACGTGTGTGCACTGTCAGGAAGCTGCGTGTAATGAATGCTGGGCTCAGCTCGCTTTATATGCTACGGTCCATAGTCCCTGGGAACAGCCCTGCCCTCAGCCATCTGGGTCTTTCCCTAGGAGTTGACCTAGCCAAGCGAATTACCCATCAGCATGGCCAGAGACTTGTCTCCCCACTCATGCTGGTCTCTGGAGTTGACAGCCGCTCTAACGTCCACAGCCCTCACATCTGTTCCCTATCTGCACCATCTGTGAAGACATGATGGTGGTGATGGTGGAGATGGTGGTGATGGTGGAGATGGTGGAGATGGTGGTGATGGTGGAGATGGTGGTGATGGTGGAGATGGTGGTGATGGTGGTGATGGTGGAGATGGTGGTGATGGTGGAGATGGTGGAGATGGTGGAGATGGTGGAGATGGTGGAGATGGTGGTGATGGTGGTGATGGTGGAGATGGTGGAGATGGT